>APFE031514896.1:208100-251147 GCA_000404065.3 Pinus taeda
TTTCCCTGGGATACATACTGTGTTAATGTGTGAATGCTCTTGATGTTTTATTGTTATTGATGCTGCTATATTGATGATCAACGTAGAGGAGCTTATGTATTGTGTATGTTTTCTGCAATACTACATGATCAGGATAATCTCTATTGAATATGTGTTAAATTATTCAAAATTTCTACATTTAATCCATCCCCTCATACTTGTAACAACATGAGGCAAACACCTATTGAGCATAGGCTTATTGCTTTGTCCAGACTTAGTAGAAAAACTTATGAAAAAGGAACCATATCAGGTATACTATTAAACCTTTGTTGCACTTGGTTAATAAGTACGACAAAGGGACCCCCTAGAGTTACTTTTTACGATCTTTTTAGACTCTCGAAATATGAAAAGAGCATTGATTTTACTCATCTAGACTCATTAAATTAATCAAATGGGGAAAATTGGACAATACAATTACTTTATGTCAGTATTTTGGAAATAAATTTTTGGCAGCACTCATTCCCTTGAACATGGCACTCCCTCTGTTAAACATTCTTTGTGACGACCTATCAAAATGAACCTTACTATCCTATGAGTTTAGCTTTTATACCCTGATGTTCTTGCATCTTTGTATTCCAACACTCTTTGGTGTTCATGAGTCTAGTGCTGCATGGTTAAAAACTTTGTGTCATGCCTTCCTTTGTTCAAAGGATCCCTTTATCCTCTGTTTCCTCCATCAAACCATCAAACATATTCTTCCATCATGCCCTCTATCGATTTGACCCAATGCTCAAACTATTCTTCAAAAACCAATCATTCTTGTCCTATTTCGTCTTGACTGATGTAGGATACATTATGGCCTACCTTTCGATAGGTCTCTTCCTATTGAATTCAACACTCTATCTAGGAAGCATATCCAGAAACACATCAGTGCCTTGGAAGTTGCAGAAATAAATGGAAGGTTACCTTGTGTTTAATGAGGGGTTTTCATTATTGGCTCCTGGTTTTACTTTTCTGCAAGTGTTTGATGACAAAATTATTATTCACACTCGCTAGATTTTACTTTGCATCTTGGAGAGCATAATCATTATCGGTGGCCATCCTCGCATCTGTTAACAGTCTCCATTATTGACTGGTAATAAGATGATACCATACATGTTTGACCTCAATGCCTTTATTCACATGTATCAAAATATTTTGTTAAGATGAAGCATTGATCAAGACCTTAGGTAGAGGCTTACATCACCCAGTCTTGTTTCCTCTCCCATGTTCTGTATATTTTTTTTTGGAGACAACTCCTTAGAATGATCCTATTATGACAAAAGTTGCACATTGTGCTTATTAGTGGACACGATTGTCATATCGTTTTTTTGAGAAATCATCTTGATATAGCTATTGAGCATGGGAATGCCCAACCCATAACATGATTTTAGATTATTTATATATATGTGTTGTATTAGGTTTCTCATAGTCTTGAATCTTTGATCCTCTCTCTATTTTTTCTAGAACATCAGAGTTATAAAGTATTTCGGTCATCATCTCTGCCTCTAATCTCACACATTAGGGGGCATCTATTATATAGGAAAATGACCTCCTCATCAGCTCAGAGGAGAAAGGCAAGATGACTAAAAGATTGATCAATTTCACAGACCTATTTGTCAAGATAATGCTCTCCGGGAACTAGCAAGGTGCTTTATAAAGCTTCCTAGCGATATAACATCTGTGTTACTCCCAACGGTAACTCTCTGTGTTGCCTTAGGGGGTGTGCTGGTCAACTTTAGTGAGTTTCTAGAGGTAAAAGGAGTGGGTTGACTGAATAATATCCCTATATGTCAACCCATAAAGTAGGGAAACATCCAGATTTGACATGTTTGAAGAATTACTATTCCTATTGATGTCTAACAAAAAGGGAAAGAGTGATAAAGCATGGAAACATCTCATCTTTTGCCCAAAACAACTCATGAAAGAATTGGCAAGGATTATCCTCTCATGCTATATATTTTAGGCTTGGGCCATTATGAAAGAGGTCGAAAGTATTGAAAGGATTTCCTATTGATTTTCGAAGCTTTGTATTAGACATTGGCTCATCAAGAGGTTAAGAAGAGAGAGAGGGAGAGGAGCTGGAGGAGTAAGGGAAGCTTGATGTAACTGATGGTTGTAATCACTATTTCCTATCATTAATATAGACCTGAAGTTGTGTTGTCCAGTCCATGGTGTTGGTATTTTGACTTATTTACATCTTTATGCAATGTTATTGATTATGAGTAGCTTATATATGTGTAGTTATATATCCCTATGTATTGTTGTATCGATTTTCAAAGTTATATGCTGTGATAGTACGACTCGTCTTGTCGATGTGTAGGTATTGATATAGGAGCTAGTTGAGGGGTATTTCAATCCACTACTGTGAGTTATCCAATAGCACCACACCAAGATATAAGGTAACAATCTTCCTTCTCACTTTGATTATCATTTAACTAATACGGATATGTGCATGTATCTCTCAGCCAGTTGCAACTAATATGATTGTCTGCCAAGGATCCCAGGAAGATCCTTGAGGGAATCTCCACCACAATTACCCGTGCATTAATCCACATAGTAGCAACATCTTTGGAAATATGCACTAAAATATTCCCAAGAAACTAATCGAGGTAGACAGAGTATTCGAAGGGTGGAGAAAGACACATGCTCCTCCTTCTACTCCATTCCTGGACATGTTCAGAAATATGAGTGGTAGAGGATTGATGAAATGTAGTCAAGAGCTGCATACTAGTGTCATATCATAGAGGTAACTGAAAATATGAAAGGAATACTTTATAAAGCGTTGTGAAAGTGGAATGAGAAGTGGTGGGATGGTCAACATACCACTTCGCAGCATCTCCCGTGAGTGTGCGTTGAAACAAATGAAGACGAATGGAATAATTCGTGATGGAATTGGATGAACACCACATATGGAAGGAGTGGGCATGATTGGTAGGGTCCTCTCTAGAACTACCCTCAATCTTGGGAAATTTTGAGGGAAGCTTAGTTGGCATAGCTAGCCAAATAGCATCATGGTGTCTAGGGTCATTAATCAACTGGCTAAAAATCTGGGAGGCTTAACCTAGCCATGAAAGGTAGCGTTCAAGCTATTGAATGGTTCCTGCAATGGTTCTGCTAGATGTGACTGCCGGGGTAGAACCGGAGCCAACACTAGGTTGGTTTCCTTCACCTAGAGTGGGTCCTAACATGATGATGGTATGCAGTGAAGGAGGCTCAGAATCAGAAGAGGAGTCAGATGAACCAGAAGAAGAGTTGGTATGGGGACTCGAGGGACAATTAAGTAGAACCCTATGGGCAAGAGTAATACATCCAAATGGAAAATGGGGATGAAGGCCTAAGAGTGTCCATGACAAATTCCTTGGTGGTGCAATAGTTTTAAGACACAAGTGACACATAAATGGTGAAGGGAGATAAACAAGATGTTTTTGTCTCTCTATGGGGAATTTTTTTTATTAAATTAGGTCTTGGCTTAGTGGTGTAAACCAATTTCCTTTTGCTTAAGGTGTGCTTGTGTGTGCAAGTGTGTTTATTAATTAAGCCCATATTGAGTTTGAAAAAAGAAAAAGATTGTTGAAATAATCTGAAATTAAAAACAGAAAATAAATAGAAAATCAACTATCTAAACCCCACCCAAAATGGGTTTTCAAACACTATGTTGGTTGGTGACAAAGTCAACTGAAAACACACAAAAAAGGCCAATATATATAAGTGTTGTTGTGACTGGGATCAAGTGAAACTATGCGACTGGAAAGTGATGCAACATTAGTAAAAAACTAGTGAGGAAAATTGCTGCAAATGATAGGGAGATGGGTGTGAAGCCTAGTGAAAATAGTGGCACCCTAGGGAAAGTGACCAAACAAGGTTCAATATGAAACTTTGGATGGAAACAATCTATCTTTGAATATCTGAAAAAGGAAGGTATAGATCTAGAAAATATGGTTGAAAGCTCTACAAAAACTAAGAGTTCTTACTTAGCTAAACTCCTCCTATAAAGGTGGATGCGTAATAGAAGACCTAAGGCACTAAATTCCACTTTGACAAGAAAAACGAAGTAGACCAAGGCCTAAGTGGGCTAAGCTAGTGGTCAAGAAACCTAACGAACAACTCTCAACAAAACCCATAAATAGATAACAAAAATCCCAGAAACCCTAAAATTGCAGGTACTGACCTGTTTATGGGGATATCTCACTTTTTGGGCTCGAAAGTGCACTCTAGACCTCTAGATCACACTTTTGGTGCAGAAAAGTGTGATTTATACTCAGTTCTTGGGTGGCAAGTCTCAAAAAAATATTTTGTCTCTATCGCGGCTGGTTCCTGTGACCTGCGAAAACAATAAGAAAACTTGCGGAAGTTACAAATTTCACTGATATAGGGTTAGAATGCTCATAAACAACATGAAGACACTGAAATAAAACCCTAAGTTGAAAACTGAAGATCACCGAGGTTTCTGAATCAGAATTAAAAACCCACCATACTCGCTAATTTGTTGGTGGTAATAAGAAAATCCCCAGCGACGTCTCCAATTTGTTATGTAGAATTCTTCTTGAATGTGTACAAAAAGAAAACAACTTTAGACTGTGGATGACAAAAAACACTAACAATAAGAATGGTTGTTAAACAATATAGATCTGTAGCAAATGGTAGAAACAAAACCTTCCAAAGCCATGATCTATGCAACAGAAATAGTGAAACAACAGAATGGTATAAGAAAATAATCGCAATTAACTCCAATAATCCAATGGAAACCAGATATATAAAGAATATATTTTGTTAAACAACACCTATGAAGGGAACAAATAATGTTCCTAGTCCCCCTCTATGGGATCAGTTCTTGGTTATCCTCAATGTGTTCAGCTTTTGTAGAGTCTCTCTCCTCTATAATGTGTAAAACCTAGCAAACAAAATGTTTGAGCTCAATGAGAGCTCAAATGGAAAAGAAAAATAGTGTGGGATAGTGATAATAAAGAGAGTTGCAACATTGAGTGCAACAAAGAAAATGATCAAAAGTGAAGAATGAATTTAAAATATTTCTATTTATAACAAAATATTAGGTTATTCTTGAATAATGGGAAATAATAAGATATTATTAACCAAATTCTAGAATTAACCATTTCAAATATTTTATTATATTTGGTTGGAGGGAAAAGGTATTTAAACATATTTAGAAATAATAAATAAATAAATGATTTATTTATCATCTCAAGAAATTTGGTTAAGGAATAATAAACAAATAATGATTTATTTATGTATTCCTAGGGGATTTAGTCAAACTTGACAAGGAATAATAACTAGTTAGTGATTAATAAATTATTCCTAGAGAAAAATAAGATAATTAAAGATTTATCTATTTATTTCTCATAGTTGGGTCAAATGTGACAAGGAATATTAATTAAACAATGGTTTTATTAATTATTCCTAGAATATAATCAAATAAATAATGATTTATTTAATTATGTTTCATGGGTTCAATTATAAATGACTTAACAAATGTGGTTTATTAAGTAATTTCTCATAGTGAAAGCAATTATAATATGTTAAAATTGGCCATACATGGTGTACTTCAATTCATCTAGTAAATTATGGCTAGATGATCATTTTTTTGTGATGAAACACACGCTGAGCTTTTGACTTCGGTTGTGTAAATTCTACATTCAATGCATCCTTTATGTTAGCCAATGAAGCAGTCAGGTGAGTCATGTTGTATCTGATATACCAGTAAGTGCCCTATCATGCAACACTTTAACTAGTTGTGCTTTCCTCATATCATTATCATTGATCTATTGCGTTTTCTAGACAACTTCTGTGATGAACCAAAATTGTTTCAGAATCCTCTGATCCCCGACCCCTAAATAGAGGCATTTTCACTGTATTTTCCATATTTAATAGCGGAGGTGGAGGTGGAGGTGGAATTGTAGGTGTATGAGGTGAAGGTGGAGGTGGATTGGTTGGATGTTGAATTCTAGAATTATCCCGATCTACAGTCCGCGTCGCACCTCTAGGTGTACTAGGGCTACTTTGTTCCTCTTCACTTTCAGACTCTCCCAATAAAGGAATGTATTCACTTTCAACAAATTTGTCTTGATCTACTCTTAATCACTTTCCAATTCAAATAGACGCAGTCGTACCCCTCTTAAACATTAACGTAAAGGCATAACCCTCTTTTCACACAAAACCATTTTAATACAAGTTTTAAGCTATTTCAAGTACTTACCTCTTAGACCTTTGAAGAATCATCATTCGTCTTCACTATAAGACACAAGGTATCCATTGAAAATTCAGTAGATGAAACTACCTAGAATACTATCAATCCTCTAATCAACAACCCTTGGAAACCTTATAATAATATTTTTCAAGACGTTTGACTAATTCTAGAGTCTAAACAATAGGATCGTCGTGCTTCTAGATGGGTTCGCTATTTGCTAATTTGGACAACCACTCGTATAATTTGTAAGGGAACGATGAAAATAAAACTTCTTGTGATTTTGCATAGAGAGACCTCTGTAACCACTTCTATTTTGATAAGTGTGGGTTCCTATTCTCCTGGCCTTCAAATTGATGCAACTTTCAAGCTATCCGCTTCTTGATTTCCTTCTTAGTCAGTATTCACTTATGCTGCATCACACATTCCTCAAGTAGATCTCGTCCCAACAATGGAACCATTTGTTGGATTGAAGGGGCTTGGACCCAGGTTTAGAGTTAGTTGCACTAACCAAAAATACCCTACACTACCGGCCCTTTCGTAAATAACCCGCATAACATAGGTTGCAATCTCACCTGAGGAAATATTGGGGGATGCTAGAACCAGGCCTTCTACATCCAAAAGGCTCTTTGATATGGTTTAAGGAATGTCCTTCAATTTCAGTTCTGATATGACATTCGTGAACCTGATCATGAACTAAAGTGAATGTTCGTTTATAGAAATTTATAAACTTCTCGTAAACATCTAACCATCAATACAATAACATCTAATAGTATATCCAAATCTTCATGAAGAAATATAGATAAATTTCATTCGGTTGCGCATAAATATAGAAAATACACAAGTACATAAAATAGATAATAATTTCTTTAATATCTTTTATTACTTTGGATATTCCTTATACAACTGTCATGACCCTGTGCACACAGCTGCAGTGGCTCGCGCACTAAGTTGTGGACTTACCAAGCTCTTCATGCACTCAGTTGCAGGAGCCTCCCCCCTCACTCGAATACAAAAAGATCTTACAAAATCATAATCAAAAGTACTTAATCCATCCGTACGACTCACTTAGACCCACTAAGACACCTTTTTACAGTATTTTTCTATTACAATACCCTGGTCGGCGACCCATGGGCGGATCTCAACAAAATACCAAAATATAAGGGGTTTTGACCTTCCTAAAACCCCTTGACTCCTATTTAACCCGCAATACTCATGCCCTATTCCTCAAAATGCGGAGACTTACAATATTTTAACAAAATTGACAATTTGTTGGCTTGAGGAGGCTTGGACCTAGGTTCAACATTAGTTGTGCTAACAAACAAAACCCTACAGTACATGCCCTTTCGACAACAACCCGCGTTGTGTAGGGTGCAGTTGTACCCGACATAGTATTGGGGGATGCTAGAACCAATATTCTACATCTAGAATGCTATGTGATGTGGTTTAATGTGTGTCCTACATTTTTAGTCCAATCTAACCTTTCTGAACCCTTATTCATGAACATTTAGTGATTTTTCATTAAGGAAAGTTATAAACTTCACGTAAACATCTAATCATGCATAAAATAACATCTAATAGTAGATCCAAATCTTTACAGAGTACTTTAGATAAAATACAGATAACTTTCATTTGGTTTCTCATAAATTCAGAAAATACACAAGTACATGAAAATAGACACATAATTGCTTAAATATATTTTATTACTTTGGATCTTCGTTATATACTGTCCTGACCTTTGCACACATAGCTGCAGGGGCTTATGCACTCAGTTGCAGAACTACCAAGGTCTCCACACACTCAGCTGCAAGAGCCTTATCCCTCACCTGAATATAGAAATATATTACAAAATCGGAGTCAAAATTACTTCATCCATCCGTCTAACTCCCTTACACCCGCTAAGACACCTTTTATACTCTTTTATATTACAATATCATGGTCTACAAACCATGCGAAGATCTCAAAAAAATACCAAAATATAAGGTGTTTTGACCTTCCTAAAACTTCTTTACTCCTATTTGACCTGCACTACTCACGCTCCGCTCCTCAAAATGCAGACTTACAATATTTTAACAAAATTGACACAGGGGACCCCGTCCCAACACACCCAGCCATATATTAGGCTAAACCAAATATTTATTTAAGCTAATCACCCTCATGCCATATTCTAAGCATGAGTGTGTGATATCATGGGATAAACCTAACAAAAATAAATGAGGGCTTCCAGAGGCCAAACCATCTAAACCCTTAACCAATAATTATGCCTCATGGTCGGACATCACTAACCATCACCATATTGATTTGTACCCAAGTTGTCCAGGGATCTAGAATAGTTGTTCCAACCTAGCTCTAGGACTAGTAACTCAACCCAAAATTACCCCAGGGTTCTAGAGTGTTTGTCCAACCAAGGCTCCAGGACTAGTAATGCAACCCACCAAGGGCTCTAGGGTTTTTTTCCAACCAAGGTTTCCAGGACTAGTAACTCAACCCAAGTTTTTCTAGGGCTTCCAGAGCATTTTCCCAACCAAGGCTCTAGGAACTAGTAACTCGACCCATAGCCATAAGTAATAGGAGCACCAATAAAAAAAATTAGGAAAACCCCCAACACTAAGGTTATCCTGGAAATGGCAAGGCTAGGAAATACCACTATCGATCTAGGAAATCCTCTATGTCAATAATAGATCATAACCAAATAACCACATGCATATGCCATGCATGCTAAAAATAGTAATGAAATCATACATGCAACTTAGTACCTACAAATAAAACCCACTATAGCTATTGATCCACCTATTCCCTTGTTCTTCGCTTCTTTCCAATGTATGCCAAAGTTCAACAAGAATGCTTCAAGAAAACTTCAAGTGTGTAAGAGTGTGAGAGAAATAGAGAATATAATGAGAGTGCCATAAAATGAAATAAAAAAATTTATGAACTAATCCTCATAAGCCTTTTTATTATTGAGGCCACTATTTTCTTCATTTTCCTTCAATTTCTTCCTTATGAAAATATTTTACCTTTCACCTTCTTTTTATCCTATTTTCCATTATTTTCATAAATAAATGCCAATTAATTCCTCTTTTCCTTTGCCAATGCCTTTGCCAATTTCCATAGCCATTAATTAACCAAAATTAACACCCACTAGGATGTTTTTGCCACCATTCAGCTTGGAATACATGTCCCATGACCTTGGTCTTATATTTTTTAAATGGAAATTCAACTAGGAGCTATTATAGAACTCTACCCCTTGGGGGAACAATGTCCTTGGTGTTTACTGACACCTATGACTAGAAACCGTTGAAAAGAATATCATACTGGTTATGGAGCTTTATAACATAGCTCATTATTCTATTTCCAATAACATCTACATATTCTTATGAACATTTTCATCAAGCAATAAATAAACATAATGTTCATTGAGCTTTATAAATCTAGGTCAATATAATATTTACAATAATATACACATATATACATATGCAAAATTTCTCTAAATAGAAAATAAACTAATACAGTGTCTGCATCTGCAATAAGGGAATCCATAGGCTCACACCCCCACCATCAACGTAATACTAGAATTCACCTCCTTCCAAGGAAGTCTAGAATCAACTGCGAAAGTCAAACTTGCAACCAATGTCCAAGGCTACAATTCTGCACCACTTGTTCTCTCAATGAATAGTTGTTGGCTCATACTTCTAGGGCGCATTCTTGATGTGATTTCGATTCCATATGGAAACACTAATGACCAAAACAAATGAATTCTCAGCCTTCCCTTCTCTACAACACAGTCCCTCAGGAAATCTGGTCACTCCCTTCCATGCAGTCACACTCCCTCCAAGTTATGCGGGCACCCCTTTCTCTGCTACAGAGTTTGTCGGGTGTCCCCTCCCTTAGGAAGGTTTCCTCGCATCGGGAGGTTCGTAAACCAAAGCATATCCCTACTTCAAAACAATCATACCATTCATATCATGTTTATGGAAATCAATAGACACTATTGGGTACTTCTGTCCCAAAATGGCCCTGCTCCTGAAGTTCTTTACTAACATACTTATTCCTATTCCAATTCCATTTATTGCTACTTCTAATGCTTACAGTCAGTTTTAACCACCCAACTAGGAATTTTGTGCTTTCTTGTACTAAGAACATAATTCCCATTAGAGTGAAAATAAATTGAAGTAAATTCAAATCATACCTCATTAGTATCTCATCATTAAGGTAAACTTGTAATTCCGTTCAATTCCATTCACAACAACATTGGGAAAAATAATGACAGGGGGAGGTGAGTCAATATTTTAAAACTCACTTAAATATTTCAATTTATTATTTGGTTTTATTTATGCTACTTTCATTAAGTAAACTTGTGTATGTATGCGACCATGCTAAAGACAAGTGGTGTATATCTAGGTAACAAAATTTTCATTTATTTCATCATGTGTTCAACTTGCGTCATTACTTATTTAGACATTAATTAAACATTAACAGTAAGCAGTAAGAGTAGAATAAACCATCACACATAAGAAACAAAAAAACACATGAGGACACCAGGACTATTAGGTCGAAACCCAATATGGGAGAAAACCACCTTTTTTTTTTTCTTTGTCTTCATCTTTTATTATAAAGGAAAACATATTACAATCTTGTATTGGCGCAGACTCATACCAGTATGAAGGAACCCACCTATAGAAGCGTACAACTTTTGTTCATTCTCCAGCACCCACTAGAAGGGAGATCCAACCCCCTAATATCATTTACCGACACACACTGGAAGGGATCCCCAACCCCCTGATCGTATTTACCATCTACCACTAGAAGTAAGCATTGACTCCCTCAGTGAAGGCTACAAACCTTAGCACATCTGTGGACCATGTTTCATAATATTTCATACTATATCAACCTGAATCAAAACATCAAAACCTATAGGAAATGTTTCATCATATTTTTAGAATGGAACCACTTCCATCATTTAAGCCCAATACCAAATAATATTTTTGAAACCAATCAGTGAATAAAATCACATAATCACTAAACCAAATGAATAAAAAATGCAGTTGTCTATAATGCGACTTTTTGAAAGCCTTTCCAGTGGCTTTTTCCGGTCTAAATCTGGCAGCAATTTATTGGAATTGCAAGTTTGATAGCTAGTTTCTGCACAATCAAAGCATCCCAGGGGTTTTTCAGGGTGCTGAATCCAAATATACAGTTAAAAAACCATTTTAATTGCAACAAATCAAGATTTAACCTCAATTTCTTCCGCCGGATTCTGTCACCAGAATCTCCAAAAAGTCGCATTATAGACAACTCCATAAAAAATTAATCACTGAATCTTAATCAACCAATGCAACTATATCAAACTAAAGAAATACAGATCATATCAATGCACAACCACTCATCAATATACCAAGCCAAACAATACTACCAATAACATAAACCAACTGCTACTACTACAAACCATAATTAAGCATACATTGGATTGTATACTCTAATGTTTTGAATCATACCCGTGTATGTATGCACTTCCCATGAAGAAGACATGCGTAGAGATCTCAAAACATTGATTCTTAAATTTGAATAATTGTCACATTGAATTAATCAATGAATATCGATCAACCAAAGAAATTAGTAAAACCATTGATCAAAATACCAGACCACATGTTGTTCGTCACAAAATCCAAATCTTATCACTGC
This sequence comes from Pinus taeda, assembly GCA_000404065.3. Classification (NCBI taxonomy): domain Eukaryota; kingdom Viridiplantae; phylum Streptophyta; class Pinopsida; order Pinales; family Pinaceae; genus Pinus; species Pinus taeda. The sequence goes on from APFE031514896.1 coordinate 220,000, forward strand.
AAATCTTGATAAAACATATGCTAGAAGGTATACGCTAGTGTTATGAGTCATACCCGCATATGTACGCACTTCAGCTTAAGAGGACCTACGTACAGATTTCAAAATACTAAACAAATGAGTTTGAATCTGTGTCACATTGAATTAATTAATGAATCACATACTGAAACCATCAAAGATCATTGAACCAAATACAAATCACCAAGCGACATCTTCATTACCAGTCAAAATTCCATTCCATAATTACTTCAACTCGAATAGTAATATTAAACACAGATTCTCATAAAATAGACTTCATTGACAGACATTAGCAAACATAAAAAATAATGACAAACTTCATCAACAATTCATATTGCAAAACCCTAGAATATATACACAAATTTTACAAAACACAACCGAGTATGAACGTGCTTCTCCTTCCTGATGCTTGCTTACAGATTATAAACTTTCGCAGAATGTATGTGCGACTTCCTAGAAGCATATCTGTGTATGTACGTGAATTCTAAATGGAAAGGTAACCTACAATTTTGTAATCACTAAGTCATACCTTCATTGCACAACACATCATCTATAAAATCCAAATCTCGACATACACGTTGTTACAGATACACATCAGAATACCATCATCACAAATATATTAAACCATAAATTTTTTATCCAATATGTAGTCATTTCAGATCATCAAATTTGATCCATCTCCATGCTCCCTGGTGCACACCTATTTAAGATCAAGTCAGTCATAAATAATCCAACACATGCACACCCTAACACTTGATCTCCATCTCCTTATATAGAATAAGCTTTAGCCAATACCTTAAGACAATACTAATGGTAATGGTATTATTTGATGAAATCAAATATCCGTTTTTGCACTCATTACTATGCGACAATACCGTGGTTAAGACCCTTGGTATTGGTAATACCATGGTGCATATTCTGTACACAACCTCTCTTCACCATACCTATATATGTACGTGGTCTTTCCTCACATGACCCATGTATACCTTCTCACACTTTATATTTACCATTTTATGTTTCTATCTTGATATTTCTTTGTCTATCTCACCTGTAGTATCTACATAACCATCATGTTGACATTTTTATCAAGAAGGTTGTCATAAAGGACAACACATTAGACATAATGTTAATGATCTCCCCCTTTGGACTTGATGGAAACCACTTTGGTGTTTGGTCACCACCACATGTCCAGCGGTAAGTATTTGCAAACACCATCTGTAAACACACCAAGCTAAGCACCATGTTTCTCTCCCCAAAACACCAAGATTTTCTTGAATAATTCTTAGCCAAATGCAAAGCTACTCTCCCACTTTGACATCAAGTGGAAAGGGCTGACCAATAATGAATAATTTTTTCCTTCTCCTTGTGAAGAGATGAGCACTATAGATCTAATATTATGAATATGAACACTATATACTGACCATCCTCCCCCTAATCATATGTTGAATTTGACGAAAGATTTTAAATGAATTACATGGCTTCTATGACCCAACCAATTATGACCTTTCTTATGCCCAATCACCCAACATACTGGGTTACATATTTGACTCAACATTACATCGAATTCCCAAAATAATGGGATTACAAATTGACTTGACCCCAATAGTCCAAACATGAATGAATATTACAATTATTACATCATGGGTGTTTACATGACCTTTACATAAAGAGACAGATATTCCATTTATGACCAAAACCAAAGAGCTCAACACTGAGGTAACAATACCATGATATTCATTCGCAACCATCATACTGTTGGGTAGCGGAAGCCCTGTCTAATGGTCATGGGACACAAAGACCACAATTTTGGGTAAAGATTCCGTGAGAATTGCGAAGAATGAGTTGTAATAGGTTGAAGTCAAAGAGTAGTCTGCCCAAAAATAATGTAAAGAAATGTAAGATGAGTTGGCCTACCCATGGATCGCTGTCCATGGAAAGGTATAAATAGAGAGAAGCTCTATGGGTAGGGGGAGATAAGTTTGGTTGTATGTTTCTAGATCTGAAATGTAATGGGTTTTTTAGGAAAGCAGTCTGAGAGCATCTGTAAGTCCGAGTCGAGGGTTTGGGGTAGTGGATAGAGGCTCTGCAGTTGTGTGCGTAGAGGCTTGGAAGAGTCTGTAGCTGTGTGCACGGACCCTTGCAGCTGAGTGCATAAGACAGATCTAGATGTATTAGTGATAAAGTGTAAATAAAGATAAGTTTCTCGGGGAATCCTGTGTTAAATCTAAATTATCGCACATCTAACCTTCTGTATGGTTAATAATTTTTTTATTATTTATATGCATATGTTTTTTCTTGAATACTTGTGAATCTGGGTTTAATATTAATATGCGAACTGAATAAATATGATAAATGTTTGCTTAAAGACCACACTAAGTAGATCTGATTTGCAATACTTCATCCAATAGATTAGATATGTAGACTGCGCACTAATAGATAGTAAGAGGTTTCTAGATCTACGCAAATATAGAGTAGCGTGAAGCTGCAGAATGGTGTGTGAAACATCTAGACCACATCTAGGCATTCTAAGGGTGTGGAAACCTAGTTCCAACACCCTGCCCTACTACCTCAAGCGATACCTTAGTTTGCGCTTCGCGGGCTGTTGCCGAAAGCGCTGGTAGGTGTGGGATTTGTTTGGCTCAATACTTATTCCGAACCTAGGATAGGCCCATATAAGCCAATAAATGGTTCTGTTGCTAGAGTAGGATCTTTCTAAGGGGTGTCTGATGTGGGAAGACTGGAACCCTACAAAGAAAGAGATTGAAGAGTGGTGGGATCTGAAACTCCACGAGTTCATAGTTCAGGAAAACAGAAACCCGCAAGTACCAAAGGAAGATTGGTTGGACCATTATATATTCACAGATATTCATGAAATCTTCTTCACGTCATTCCTGGTAGAACTGTACGAGTGGATCGCAAGGCTAGCTGACAGCCTGGGAAGCTGCAGATTGGACTAGCCTATTCTGTGGACCCCGAAATTGGTGTGTAGGCTAGAAGCCACTAAGGATAAAATCACGTGCACATTAGATCATTGGTTGGATCAGGTAATAGGAGGATTTATCACTGAGTTCGCGATAGATACAACTGTGAGCTATAGTGAAGCAGAAAGGCGGTTTTTTCAAGGACCTCGAGGTAGGTTTTTCAAATCATTGAATACTTGGATTAAGATTTTGCTGTGTGAAAAACATATTATGCGCATTTATTAATGTCTGGAGTAACACGGAGTGGAAGAGGTTACCGCAGACTAGGGGGAGTAGAGAACAGTCCTTTAGCTTCTATCTCCCAGGAAAGTGAGGAGGAGCTCGTGAGGTTCTCACCAGGGAGTGTGGTCTGGTTGATCAGGGAATGCCTTCCACTGATACCACCTCCGTCCATGCCACCACCCGCTTCACCTACATTGAATCTGTCCACACCAGCCCTAACCCCACCCCCAACCCCACCACCACCAAAAGTCGAGATGGCGAGCGCAGTCCAGTTGCCAAAATTTAGAGGGATAGGAAATGAGAAACCGGGCTGGTTCTGGTTTGTGATAAAGTCTATATGGGATGCTCAGGGCATCACAGATGATAACATCAAGAAGGCTACCTTAGTTGTCACGCTACAGGACTGTGCATTGACCTAGTACATGAAATATTCGAGTGATCATCCAAATGAAGGAATGATAACAATCCAGGAGGCACTAAACAAGGAATTTGGGCGACCCAATTCAGAAGCATAGTCAGTTATTGGGTTCAAGTTGATTGTAATGTTGCCTGGTGAAACCCCATGGGATTTAGATCAGAGATTGAAAAGCACCATCCGCGAGGCCAATATAACACTAAGGGATGCGCAACAATGTGCATGGCTTGTCACATTATTAACACCTTATCTGAGATCGGCTCTGTCGCAACAAAAGATCTCAACCCAAGCTGAAGCATTGGAGGCAGCAATGCGGCTGCACGAAACCCCAATATAGGACCCAAGGTTGGGAGTACAACAAATCCAAGCACAAATACAAACTTATGTCTAGAGATGCAAAACTTGAAATAAGGACACACGCCTAGGACAGAGGTACAAGAAGAAGTATGGTGTATCAAATGTAAGGGACCGGGCCACGATAAGGACCACCATTCGATCTTTGTGAACTATGTGGCGGGAGGGGGGCCATTAACATTGCAATCAGAGGTGCAAGCAGGGCCAAGTATGGTTCCCACACTTTGGTGCACAATCTATGAGGTCAGAGGAAAGCATGCCACAGACAATTGTCACCTCTTTCCAAGCTTAAGACAACCCCCTCCTCAACAATTATTTTGTAACTTCTACAAAGTAGTGGGCCACGAGGAAAGAAATTTTCGAAGCTACCAAATGTTGATGGATCGAACACCTACTTATAGGATGTAAACAGAGGCACGCGAGTAGGATCCCACTATGTCATTCGTGCAGGGAGGGTACCAGGGCCACGGACGGGGCCGTGGAGGCATGGGACCTAGATGGGGATGAGGGAAATGAATTTGCTACAATTGTGGAAGACCGAGGCATTATGTGCGAGATTGCATGAACCCGACCAAAGCCTGTTGCCCTTACTGTCACCAATTTTACCATGAAGCAGTCGATTTCCCTACGCTGATTTCTCAGATGCGAGAAAAGGTGATGCTTCTAACCAAACCTACTCAGAACATATAGATGATGAAGGTTGAACCTCGTGTGGAGGAGCTGAACATAAATATGATGCTCTGAAGTGGCACTACCACTGGAGAATATAAGGGGAAACAACTAGAGACGGATGCATGGGTCCATAAGGCCCCCCCGAAATAACTAGACTCTGACTTGGAGCATGCGAAGGAAACCTTCATGGAAGCCAAGAAGAGCTTTGTGGAAGCTTCTATGTTAGGAGGTAAGGATCAATTAGGTTTAGAGAAGGATACATCTGTGCTAACCACCTTCTTGGAAACCTGCATGAACTTACTCAGGGATGATAAGGCGGTAAAGGGGATGCGGGAATTGATAACTCAGTGCGCAGGAGCGGATGAATCGCGAATGATCCAAAAATTAGGTAAACATGCTTTGCGCACTGGGCATGAAATGCGACTAACTGTCCAGATCGGAGACTATGAGATGGATTAGGTTGTCTTAGATTTGGGGTCTGACATGAATGTATTACCAAAGAAGACTTGGGAATGCATGGGCAGACCTCCACTGCAATGGTCCCCGATTCAACTATGGATGGCTAACCAAGAGAAGATTCTACCCATGGGACGCCTGCACGGAGTTATAATAGACATTAATGGCGCCAGCACCCAGACCGATTTTTAGGTCATTGAAATTGTGGATGATAGTAACCCATATCCTGCACTATTAGGGATAGATTGGGCAATGGATATGAATGGAATCATCAACCTCAAGAAACAAAAAATGATATTCGAAAAGAAAGCTCTCTGGATAGTGGTCCCATTGGACCCCGCAGAAGGGGCGTGATATACCAAGCCCGTGCATGATGAAGACAACGATGGAGAGTTGGACTGTATCTACTAGATTATAGTGCACGATTAGGATAGGGTTAATCCAACAGCAGATGGTCGACTCTCATGGGACCACGATAGTTCTTGCATGTCAGACTCGGATGAAGAGGTTGAATGATGGCAGAATCGACTGCATGAAGTAACCACACTCAATTGTAATTGTATGGTGACAATAGGAGCAAAGGAACAACCATAGGTATCCACGAAAACACCCCGCACAACTGTTGCTTCCTGACAGGGTGTCACTCTGAAGATGTGAATGACAGGTCGTAGATGTCGAAGGAAGGCGCATGTATGGTTGGAAGTATGAGACAAAGTAAGCAGTCCTCGCCAACCAAGGCTACAGGTGTCTAAGGTGCAGACATCCACCCAACTTAGAAGTATTAGCCCGAAGCCACCCCAAAAGATTGGTGCCCAAGCGGCCAGCGCCAAGGTTAGTAGGGGCTTAGGGAATTTGTGGATACCATGGGTTCACTAGGCTTGTAATGGACGATGGAAGGAAGCTGAGAATAGACAGAGTGGCCACGGGCCCCTCAATTCCAATAAATTGTGGTTACCACCAAAGAAGCAAAGTTCGCTACAAAGCTAAGTAGCCCAAGAATGCACTGCGACCCTGCTATCATGGCTGCGCCCGCACTCACGGAAGAACATAACCCCAGATCGATGACCCAGATGCTTCAAAGGTGCTCGCAGCCTGGGCTAGCAGGGACAATATAAACTCACACAAAAGGTGTGAGCACATGACTAGCGATAGAAACTACAGTCTCAGTGCCTCGAGCGGTTGAAAGAAGGCGTGGGACTATAAACCAGTCTGTGAAAAACTGGCATGGTGAAAGGATTCTTGACCAGATTAGGTAGTCCCCAAGTTTTCAGTTGCACCCCTAGGATAGAGCTACTGCAAGAAAAGGTCAAAATATGACCGTTAGCCACCTTGGCCCTGACAGGAAGGTCCGATCTCATCAGAGAGGAGCGGGCGGTAGGACATTAAGACGAAAGTTCCGGATGAGATATACAAATATCTGCTAGCTCGATGCCACTAATGAATTGAAAATGGAGGAAAAGGATTTTTTCAAATCGCATAGTTTATGGCCGACACTAGAGTTTTGGTGCTTTGAACCAGCAAAAAGAAGCAAGTATGCAGCTACCAAGCCCTCCATGAGTACTATGGAAAGAACTTGAGCACGGGCTACAAAAGAAAGGCAGCTGAATCAAGAAGAGCCTGAGGATGTTCTCAAATTCCTAAAGTTCCTAAGTCCCACATACCCCGCGACCTAGGAAGAATGAGTAGAAGATGGGAACCATTTGAGCCTCCCCAAGATTCAATAAATGCTCCGCAGTTGACAAAGGCAAAGCAGTAGCCCCCAAAATCGCTAAGGAGGACGATGATCTCCAAGACCTGATCGATCATATTTATGCACAAGTGGAGGAAGAAGAACCTGCATTCCAGCTTCCATCGTTACCCCCGTATCCTTCCACATGGACTGGGACGACCAAGAGATAGAAAGACGAAGACGTTGTTTCGAGGAAAACTAGTGTCCGTTCAGAGCTGCTAGTCCCACTAAGATGGGTAGCTATCTTAGAAACAAACAATTCAAAGCAACTTGTGTTTTCCTTTATGAGAGATAAATGAGAGAGAAGCAGAGAGTACCAACCTTATTCTTTCACTTGGCTCCTTGCTTGTTTCATCTTTCCTTTGATAGAGCTTTTCGCCACTCCTTTCTCAATTGTCCCACTTCAAAGAACACTTATAGAGTCAAAGCAACAAAATACCATCAAATCATAGAGATCTATAATCATAAACAATGTAGAATCAAATGTACATTAACCATACAAATGCATACACAAATACAAGATTCCGAAATATACAAGTATATGGAGGAAAAATCAAATAGCTTTATTTATAGAAGTAGTAGAAGAGAGGATTACAACCCAGCTGTCTGATCGAGTGCCATCCTCCAAGCATGAAAACCCTCTTCACCTCATGAAAAGCTAGATCACCCAACAATACAATGTTTCACTGAGAAACCAACAGCACTTCCTTACAAATTACAAAATTCCAGCGTCTGGATCTCTAGGATGAGGGATCCATATATAGATATTTGCAGGGGGGTCAGTCAGCTTTTGGGATTTTGATTAGTGTCATTTCACTGATAGTTCTTCGTTCCACTTGGATATTTCATGATCTCTTACTCATCCCTGGGTGAATTTAGAGAGGCAAGTGTCATATGAGCAGTTTCTAGAAGATTCTCTGAGTTTCCACCTAGCAAACTGCCTCTGCCATTTGTTTGCTCTCGCTCATCACACCCTATAGAATGTCTTTTCAGTATGCATCACACCCTTTGTGTGTATTAGGTGAGATGCATCACACCCTTAGCATGGAGCAGTCTGTATGGTCCAGTGTTTACCAATTCTGAGCAGTTTTTAAGGGAGAACTTCTGGGAAATGATGTAATCAGTTGATCTTGATCCTTTAGGGCATGAAACAACACTTTAGGGGTTTAAAATCCCTTGGTTTATGGACATATGTGATTGGGGTTGCAGTGCCCAAATATGTCTATAATAGTTGCCCCCTAAAGCATGAGGTTGTATATCTTCTGATGTCGGGTGAAATGCTTTATTATGAGGATTCGACGTTTTTCGAACTGGAAGGTGACCTGTAATAAGATACAATACAATACATTATCTTCATAATATTTTCATGATCTAGCTGAGGTGGGAATTCCCATGCTCAGCTTCATAAATTCATTTTCATGTACATAGGACAGACAATCGTCTGTGTGGCAGACTGATGATTCTGGTAGAGCCATCATCCTTTAGCTTGGATGATTATCTATTCAGCTATGTAGTGCATTTGATGTCTTTATTTTCCTAAATATATTGCAGCTCAGATGGATGAAACTAGATTCGGGGTATTCAAACTCATTCAATATTTGCCCAAATTACAATTCGATCCATGTGAAAAGATGTTCTGATGTCGAACATGGAAAGACATCACCTGATTACCAGCCAATGACGTAAGCTGTTAACAGGCGTGAGAGGAATCACCGATAATGATAATGACTCTCAAGGTACTATAGTACAATTCACGTGGTGTGAATATATGAGTCGATGTTGAACACCACGTAAAATCTTTCAGTCGAAAGCCATTGATGTAAACCTATCACCGGAAGTGATAAACTTGCCCTTAAGGCATGCAAGCTTCAAAGTACTGAAAGGGTTGTTCCTAAGTCGACTTCTTAGGTAATGAACTGATGTCAAAAAGAAGTGACCCGTCGTAGGAGGGCCTTAATGAATCCCATATCTACGACACGAAATGGAGCAAATGATTTTGTGGAGGTGAAAACGATCTGATGATACAAGGTTCAGGGTGGTGGTCATGAAAGAATGGAGTGTGAAGGTATTGTAGTGGATGAGGCGTAAGCTGGGTTTGTGAATTATCTGAGCGACTTCTCTTGAACATATCGGCAACACTAAAATGGATTGGTAGCGTTAACCCCAAAAATGGATGGTAAGGAGGACCAATGGTGATATGACCGGTGAACGGAATAACCCAACCCGACTCAATCATGGTGATGGAGTGAAAGTGTCATGTTCAAGAGCGACTTGCTACCAATGAAGTTATTCAAGTTTTCTTCCCTTTTTCCCCAGTCATTTCAGACCAGTACCTCTTTATTTTTGTTAAGCTTGATGAGGATAACATATGCTTGTTCTATAATTTTCCCTTCGGGTAAACCTGTCGCTATGTTTTAGCGAGCCTAGCGACAATGAAACTTGCTCTTGTCCGTATGGACAAGTTTGTCGCTATTGTTTTCATGAGTTTAATGAAAAAGATAAATCGGTCCTTTTCAGTTTTAGAGAGTCTAAAAAGAGACAAAAAGGAAACTCCAGTAGTCCTTTTTCGTAGTATAATCCCTTAAGTCTGAAAAAGTATAAAATAATATGAAAGGGATAACTTTTCTGATCACTTTAGCGAGCTGAAAAAGACAAGCGCTCGATCTTTTTGCGTAATGATCCCTCAGGTTTAAAAAGATTAAAATATAGAGGAGGTATGGCACTTCCAATCACTTTAACGTGTTGGAGAGGCCAATTGCTCAACAATATTTTTATATTTTACGAGTCTAAAAAGATCTTAAAAGAGACTCGTTTTTAGGAACGAGTGATATTTTTGGGTAGCAGTTGGTTCCATGTAAGTTTGGAACTTTTCAATCATGGCAGTGTAAAAGAAGGTGGCTTGCGGAATCACTCGTCGCAGCTATTCCTCAAAACGGTAAACAATCAAGTGGAGGCGTATGATTAGCTAAAAAGTGGAGGTGATGGTAAGAACACGACCAAGGCTTAAAAGTTGTTAGCAATGCAATCACAAAGGTTATTTACCGAAGGGTGGGTTCATTTTTTAATGAGCTTGAACTCTGGTGAAGCATATGATCATTGCTAAGTTTATTTTTTAACAAGCTTGAACTTCGCATAAACGTGCTCGTGCCAGTCATTTAATAAGGATGTCTCTCATTAGTAGATTCATTTTTTAGGGAGCTTGCCCCATGCGAAACTTTGGTCCAAAGCCTTTTGTATGAAAGCTAGGAATGTCCAACTACTGTCCTAAGGGTTAAATAACTACTAAGGTTAGGTAGGATAGTTTCATGCCAGGAAACATTTCCTTTACTTTGTCGGTGCCATCAGCCATTACAAAGGTGAATGGTTGACCAGACCAATCACCTAAGTTACGCAGTTGAAGTTAGTAAAAGCTACGGGGTTAGAGTTACGCTAGTCGCTTTTCACTTGCGTAAAAAAAGTTTTCATGCCCCCAGGTATAAAGAAAAGTAAAATTTCTAGGTTACCCTATGGAAGTTCTTGCATTAAAGAAAGGTTGTTTCGTCCACGTAGTAGCCAAAACACTTCCTTGGCTTTGTCCATTGAAATAGAGAAAGATGAATGGTGGGAGCTTCCAATCACATAACCTTCAACGAGGAAATCTTTTTCCAGATTGATCCCATTTTCCTAAACAGAAGGGTGTGTCAGATTGGTCATATATCCTACGAGGAAACACATATTATATCTTGGGTTTTCCTACCAAATTAGGCCAGGGTGTGTGCCCCCTAGGTTTATTCACATTCACCAAATCACTAGTGATCATCAGGTGGATGGACTGGAGGTGGATGAGACATTCCTTGCGCAAAAAGACCATTTAGGGATGGCATTCGACTAGTAGTCATGTTTGAACTGGGGAATGAAAGCTGGTCAACGAGTTGGACCATTCTGCCTTCATACGGGAAACACATCACCTGGAAGAGTGAGGAAACAATAGCTCCCATGCTATAAATGTAGTCACGTCCAAGGAGTAGATTGTAATCTAGTGGCCCTTAGACTACCATCACATTTAGATGAATGGTTTTCCTTCTCAAAGTTATAGGCAAATTTGGAAGGATCCCTAATGGTCGACTCGTTCCTTTATTAAAGCTTGACAAATTTCAAATTTTAGGCAGAAGCGATGGCGAACCAAGTGCTTTCCAAACAGTTGAGGAAAGGATACTCATGAAAGCCCCTTCATCTATGATAGTTCCAGCCATGATCATTCTGTAAGCTTGTAATATGATCCAGAATGGCACATTAGATGGTAGGTGGGATCTTGTTAGTAGATTCCAATCAAAGGAAACGGCTAGATTGCATGGAGGAGGGACCGAATAAACGGCCAGATGAATCTCTTGAACTGAGGAACTTCCCTCTTGTCGTAAACAAATGGGTAGATTGCCCCCATGTTCATCAGATTCTATGTTAACAAAAAGAATTTCAACAGTGTCATTCTCATTCTCTTTGGAGACTGTATCATCTAAATGTGAACCTTCTAATGACAAGACTAGGTCAACTTCCCTCTCGACCTATTGACTTTGGTTCGGTGTGGACTTAGAGGGTTTATCTTCAATGATAGATGCTTCGACCATAGAGGTGCGTCAGTCGTATTTTCAACTAGCGATGGACTTGGCAATAGTTTCTTGTATCCAGGAGGAAGTCGCTACGGTGAAGCAGGACGACTATCCAAGACTCTTTTAGCTTCGTCCAAGAAAGGACAACGATGGAGGGCATGATCGCCTTCACACAGCCTACAAGGAAATTTAGATCTTCCTTTATGTCCATTGACTTCGTTTCCACTAGTTGACGGTGTACTCTCAACATGATCGTCAGAGGTTGAAGACACCGGATTGTGCAAGCAGGGAGACCAGTCCCTCAAGATCTGCGGGATGCAAGGACAATCTCAATGATAGTGGTCTCCTTTGCAAATGACACATGGAGATTTGGGTTTGGATGGTGCAATGTGTGGATTTTCGCTAGACGATGCATGGTTTCCCCCTTTTTCCGTTGGCTTCTTCTTCTTCTTCTTCTTCCCTTTCTTATTATTCTTCTCAGCTACTTGGTTTTTAGTGTTACTAGCTTCACCAAGCGAAGAGGAATAAGGAGAGGGAGAAACAAATGAAGGACAAGGTTGGGGAGAAACTCCAGTATCATCTGGTTGCTGATTGATTGCTGATGAATTACGGTGTTTTGAACGACATAGATCGAGAATAGCCATACTGGTAGGCCAATTGTGAGTCCTGGAAGGGACAATGTAGCCATGTATGGAGCACCAATATCTCCCCAAGGGGAGAAAGGACTAGGATTTCCCCCAAGGGGAATCCTTGATTGGTGGACTCCATTTTCTCAACCTAAGACCAACAAGGGAACAATGATGTTATTTCGAATAAAATAAATTTTATGATGCTTTGACACAACTTACCTTTTCAATTTTCAAGAGTCGAGAAAAAGCTAAAGATGACTCTAGTCACCTTTGATTTTTAATGAGCGAGAAGTGACAAGTGCTCTGATGGACCTTTTCTTTTAAGGAGTCTAAAAAGGAATGAAAGTGACTTCTCTGGAAATCTAGACAGAGGGATTACCAGACCAATCGCAAAACTGCAATATACACCTCGGTGGTAAATTATAGAGAAATTACCGAGGACTTTACGTACGACAGTCAATTTTCCCGAATGTTGTGTTCAGTGCATTGCAATTGATAGGGTAGCAGACACGACTTCCTAAGGATAGAAGATATCGGCCTATTGTGGTCTCCCAATATATACTCAATGGTACGTAGGAGCACAAGTCCGTATTGGCACTTGTCGTATCAAAGAGGAGGAATCACCCAACCTACGATGAAAATGATAGTTACCAGGCTTTACGACGCTGGAATATGTCTCTAGCCTAGACTTCTAAATGTTGTGTGTTAGGTTCCAAAGCGTTTTTATGTTCATTGAGGTTTATTTTATAGTTGATCTTTCTTAAGAAGTTTTCCTTTCAAGGTTCACCGCATGATGTAGATGTACAATTCCTAAATATGCACTCTAAGATGATAAACAGTCATTTATTTTCTTTTAGCAATGAAAATCATCGCTACTAAGGAAAGAAGAGTAAAATTCTTTCAACATAGAGCAGAGAGCACACACTAAATGCACTTTTCCTAAATCAATTTCCGCATGCAGTCTAAATGCAAATGCGCATGCATGTATTTGTTTTTCTGTTTCCTTAATGTGAGAATGACAAAAGGAAAGCTAAGTATAAATTTGAACTACTTTTCCTCGAAGTGACACTTTAACAATTTCTGTTCAAAACATGAAATGAAGACTAAGACGACACTCTCACTTTCGAATGGAAAACTTTTTTCGACACTTCAAAGAATTGATAATTCAAATCAAATACAATGGGAAAAGTTTAATTGACTATCTAAAAGAGGAAGACTTGACGACACTCTTTTCTTGACTGAAAACGACAGTTGCAACACTTTCGAATCAAAAGATGACAGTTCAGTTAAGCTACTTTTTGCAAAGGAGGACTGTAAATGATGAAAAAATACATAAAAAACATTCACAAGTCCTTATCAATGGAGGTTGAGTACTGTAAAGGAAGAAGGTTTCAACAGTGATATACTAGTTATAGACAGCAAAACTACTGAATAGAGCTGAAAACAATGGAGAAAAAACCAAAATCTGGAGGCAGAAACAGTATCATTCAATCATCACACCTGTCCTTAAGGGAAATAAGGATGCATCTCACTTGTAGCACACGGGAGGTGCGATGCATCCAGACTACCAATGAGAGATAGTGAGATGGTCCAGGGACGAGACTGGGCTTGGTTTTCACCCACAGTTTGCAGCTAAGTTTAGGGATTTAGGCTGAGCTTATGATAGGCGGTAAACACAAAGTATAAGGGCTGATATAATGAGGTTATTGACCTACTACCAGGGCACTTAGGATGTTTGCAAGTTAGATGTTCAGTTCATAAACCATCCCAGAGATTGGCTAAAGCAACGTTGATCTACTTTGCAGTTGCATAGAAAAAGTAGTTCGAAGGCTAGCTGGCTTAACTTGAGGCTCCGTCTGTAGTTTATAAAGCAAACAAAAGTAACAAACAAACAAAATATTCACTCCCCAGTGGAGTCGCCATTTTTTTCTTCAGGAAAACTAGTGTCCATTCAGAGCTGCTAGTCCCACTAAGACGGGTAGCTATCTTAGAAACAAACAATTCAAAGCAACTTGTGTTTTCCTTTATGAGAGATAGATGAGAGAGAAGCAGAGAGTACCAACCTCAGTCTTTCTCTTGGCTCCTTGATTGTTTCCTATCTCCTTTGATAGAGCTTTTTTCCACTCCTTTCTCACTTGTCCCGCTTCAAAGAACACCTGTAGAGTTAAAGCAACAAAATACCATGAAGGCATAGAGATCTATAACCATAAACCATGTAGAATGAGATGTACATTAACCATACAAATGCATACACAAATACAAGATTCAAAAATATACAAGCATATGGAGGAAAACTCAAATAGCTTTATTGATAGAAGTAGTAGAAGAGAGGATTACAACCCAGCTATCTGATCCAGCGCCATCCTCCCAGCATGAAATCCCTCTTCACCTCATGAAAAGCTAGATCACCGAACAATACAATGTTTCACTAAGAAACCGATAGCACTTCCTCACAAATTATAAAATTCTAGCCTCTGGATCTCTAGGATGAGGGATCAATATATAGATATTTGCAGGGGGGTGAGTTAGCTTCTGGGATTTTGATTAGTGTCATTTCATTGATAGTTCTTGGTTCCACTTGGATATTTCATGATCTCTTACTCATCCCTGGCCGAATTCAGAGAGGCAAGTGTCATATGAGCAGTTTCTAGAAGATTCTTTGAGTTTCCACCTAGAAAACTGCCTTTTCCATTTGTCTGCTCTTGCTCATCACACCCTACAGAAGGGATTTTCAGTATGCATCGCACCCTTTGTGTGTAGCAGGTGAGATGCATCGCACCCTTAGCATGGAACAGTCTGTATGGTCTAGTTTTGACTAGTTCTGAGCAGTTTTTCAGGGAGAACTTCTGGGAAATGATGTAATCAGTTGACCTTGATCCTTTAGGGTATGAAAAAACACTTTTAGGGGTTTACAGGCCCTTGGTTTATGGACATATTTGATTGGGGTTGCAGTGCCCAAATGTGTATATAACAGACGCTGCAAAAACTATGCTTCAGAGCCCACTTCTTCCAGACGATATAAGGTTCGAAGGGTTGCCAATGGGTTGCATTCCAAGCATCAAATTCGAATTTTGGGACCTTGCAGACACTGACAAGTTCCTTGAAATAGCCGAAGACAAGAATTTGCAGCAGAAGTGGTTACTAGGTGTGGAGGGGGTGGGGCTACTAAATCTCAGGTGGATACCTCATTATCACTGCACGACCATCACCATATTTGTTATTCGACAACTGTTATGTCTCGTCCATGATGGATATCTCTGGTTGGAAGATCCGATCCTGATCACAGCTGGCCTAATCCACCAGATTATGCACATGCTGCTTAAAGGAAATAACCCCGCAGACGTAGCGAGGGAGGCCTCACCGAAATAGTGAAGGAAAATTACCATCTGGATAAAGGAAAGCGGGGGTATGTCATAACAAGCATCAGTGACCGTGTAGTATGAGTAGCCACTTAGCTACTAGCCGGTAAACTCATGAGAAAATATCGCGCAGATGAGGTACTAGCCCCTGTCATCGCATTGACAAGGCAGTGTGATGAGGGGGTTCAGTTCAAGCGGGCAGAGTTTTTATGCGATGAATTTCTGACCAGTTGTCAAGAAGCACAGGACAAAGGTAAGACCTTTCATTATGTATGGTTGCTCTTATCAATCCTTTTGGTTACGGGTGAATTTTTGTACGAGAGCCAGTTTGCCAGCATTGAGGATAGCCTACCTAAAGCAATAAGATATATGTCACTCTGGGCTATAAAGGATGCAGCAAGGTTTTCCGTGATTTGGGCATTTTGGAAATCCATGGAAGGGAAGATATGGACGCGGATTGCTTGAAGACCGTGCATGTCCCCCATGATCTACAATAATTTTCAAAGCACGACTGAGTTCAAAGTAGACATGCATCACGTGTATATCCGCTCGCGAAAGGATCCAAAGCAATTGTGGGTCATGCTCTCGTTCCTTGCAACAAATGATGCCATTTACATAGTATTAGCAGCATGGCCTCTGGAATGGCATGCCTTAGAAAAGGCAGTTCTCAATAGACTAGCGCATAACAGCAAAAGAAGGAATGCCAACAACAATTCACTCAGCTGGCAGAAAAAGCACACCAAGAACAGTAAGCCACTTTGTAGCAAGAGGCCACCACGAGCCCAATAATAGTAGGGAACCAGGCAGATTAGGGAATGGAGCTAGAATAGGATCTGCAAAAATAAGCAAAGATGTAGGACCACCTCAAGCGGTCAAGAACCGAGGAAGCATGACCACTCGGAAAAATTCCAAAACAACGAAGGCTCTGGAAAAAGACTTCATGGACAATAGCCAGCCCGCAAGTAATGTTACCACCAGTGCATTGCCCGAACTAATCACTGCACAAACAATTGTGTTGGGGGAGATCAGAGCGTAGTTACAGGCCTTACAAGCATGACCCCTGGGTTGGGTCCCTCATGAGCCTGCAGAAGGCACAACCACTGCCATGCAGATGGTCAGCATGCACACACCACACATCCTCTCCTTGCCAGTCGAGATTGTTTGAGCCATAGCCACTGGTGACGAAGGAAGTTGGGAATTAAATCTAGCTGCCCTATCTAGAGACATACTATACCTACTGCAAGAGAGAGTAACTCAGGAATTTCGAGCCAAAGAAGGTCGCACATTCCACATCTTGACAGAACAGAAGGCGAAGATAGAACAGATCACTCTTTAGCATGATGAACTGGCTGCACAACATTGACAGGTAAAAAAAGATGTGACAGAGGCATGTGGTACGGTCCTCAAGCTAGCCATCCATGGGGACCACCCCTTAGCTACCAAGATTCAGCACATGAAAGCCAGCTTTCGCATGGCCCAAACGAAGGCCACACGAAACTAGGAGGAACTAATGATACAGGTACGTTACCGGGAATAATGTCCACTCGGAGCTGCTATTCCCACTAAGATTGGTAGCTATCTTAGAAACAAACAAGTAAATTCTACTTTTGCTTTCCTTTATGAAAATAGATAAGAGTGGAACAAAGGATACCAACCTTAGTCTTGCGCTTGGTTCCCTTGCTTGATTCCTCTCCTTCCTGATAGATCTTGGCCGCTTCTTCTTCATCTGCCCAACTTCAAAGAGCACAGGTGGAATCAAAGCAACACAATATGATCGAAGAACAGAGATCTATATTCATAAATAACACAGGACCAGATACGTGTTAACCATACAAATGCATATATAAGCAAACATACAAGAATATGGAGGAAAAATTGAATAGCTTTATTAAGATCAAGAGTAGCAAGAGCATTACAACCATATGTTTTGACCCAGCATCATCCTCCAGCAAGAAAGCCCTTCTTCACCTCAAGTAAAGCTTAGATCACCCAACACAATGAAGTTACACCAGAAAACCAACAACACTTCTCTACAAGATACAAGATTCTAGCCTTTGGATCTCTATGATGAGGGATCCATATATAGATGATTGTAGGGTGGTGAGTCATCTTTTGGGATCTTTATTAGTGTCCTCTCTCTTATAGTTCTTGATTCCACTTGGAGAATGATGATCTCTTACTCATCCCTGGTAGAAAACAAAGAGGCAAGTGTCAAAGGGGAAGCTTCTGGAAGATTCCATGATCTTCCACCTCACAATTTGTCCCTGCCATTTGTCCATTCCCGACCATCGAACCCTACAGAGGGGCCATTCAATATGCATCACACCCTTTACACTGGGAAGGTGATATGCATCACACCCTCTGCACTGGGTATTCAGTATGGTCTAGTTTTGACTATTTTTGAGCAGGTTTTAGTGGAGAACTTCTGGGAGATGATGTAATCAACTGACCTTGTTCCTTTAGGCAGTGAATCAACACTTTTAGGGACTTAGGAGCCCTCCGTTTATGGACATTTATGATTGGGGTTGAAGTGCCCAAAAATGTCTATAGCAGTTGCCCCTTGAAGCATGAGGTCGTTAATCTTTTGATGTCGGGTGAAATGCTTTACCATGAGGATCCGAAGTTTTTTTGAGTTAGGAGGTGACCTGTAATAAGATACAATACAATACATTATCTTGAAAACATTTTTTCATGATTTAGTTGAGGTGGGCATTCCCATGCTCAACTTTATAAATTCATTTTCATGTACATAGGACAGACAATCATCTGTGTGGTAGACTGATGATTCAGACTCATCATCCTTTGATTTGGATGATCATTTGTTCGGCAATGATGTAAATTTGATGTCTTTATATTCCTGAATATATCGTAGCCCGGATGGATGAAACTAGATCCGGGGTCTTCAAAACACGTTCAATCTTCACTCGGAGTACAAGTTGATCCATCTGAAAAATGTTTTGGAGTCGAACATGGAAAGACATCGCCTGATTACCAGCCAATGATGTAAGTTGTTAACAAGCATGAGAGGAATCACCAATAATGAAAACAGTACAATTCACATGGTGTGAAAAAGGACTTGGCGTTGAACACCACGCAAAATCTCTCAGTCGAAGGCCATTAATGTAAACCTGTTGCTGAAAGTGAGAAACTTTCCATTGAGGCATCCAAGCTTCAAAGTATTGAAAGGGTTGTCCCTCGGTCAACTTCTTGGATAATGAGCTGATGTCGACAAGAAGTTACCCGTCGTAGGAGGGCCTTAATGAATCCCACATCTACGACACAGAACGAATCAAATGATTTTGCAGGTGAAAACAATCTGACGATACAGGGTTCAGGGTGGCGGTCATGAAAGAATGGAGCATGAATGTATTGCAGTGGGTGAGACACAAGTGAATTCTCTGAATGACTTCTCTTGAACATATCAGTGACACTGACGATGGATTGGTAGTGTTAACCCCAAATATGGATGGTGTGATGGACCAATGGTGATGACCAGTGAACGGAACAACCCAACCCGGCTTGGATGCAGGAGGAAAGTGTCATGTTCAAGAGTGATTTGTTACCAATAAAGTTTATTCAAGTTTTCTTCCCAATTTTCCGCAGTCATTGCTAACCAGTACCTCTTTATTTTTGTCAAGATTAAGGAGGATAACATATGCTTGTTCTATAATCTGCCCTTCGAGCGAACCTGTCGCTATATTTTAGCGAGCCTAGCGACAGTGAAACTCATTCTCGTCCATTTGGATGAGTTTGTCGCTATTCGGTTTTAACGAGTTTAACGACAAAGATAACTCGGTCCTTTTAAATTTTAGAGAGTCTGAAAGGGATGGAAATGAGACTCCAAACTTTTTTTTTCATCATATAATCCCTTAAGTCCAAAAAAGCATAAAATAATACGAAAGGGATGAATTTTCGATAGCTTTAACGAGCCGAACAAGACAAGCACTCGATCTTTTTGTGTAATAATCCCTTAGGTCCAAAAAGATTAAAATCTAGAGGAGGGATAGCACTTTCGATGAATTTAACGAGCCAGAGAGGCTAATCACTCCGCAATCTTTTCATATTTTACGAGTCATATGAAAAGAGCTTAAAGGAGACTCGTTTTCGAGGAACGAGTGATGATTTCGGGTAGTAGCTGATTCTAGGTAAGGTTTGGAATTTTTCAATCACGGCAGCGTCACAAGGATGGCTAATAGAATCACTCTTCGTATATTTTCCTCGAAAGGGTAAACAATCATATGGAGGTGAATGATCAGCTAAAAAGAGAGTGGAGGTGATGGCGAGAACATGACCAAGGCTCAAAAGCTGATGATAAGGAATTCACAATGGTTATTTACCAGTTCATTTTTTAATGAGCTTAAACTCTGGCGGAAACATTTTCTGATGGCTTATGTTTATTTTTTAATGAGCTTGAACTATGCGCTAAAACTACTCGTGATAATGGTCATTGATTCCTTGATTCACCGTTTAGCATTTTGTTCTTTCAAAGATTGTACTACCTGTTCATTTGCTTCATTAAACCGATTAGAAATAAAAACAGATGCTTGATAAATGAGTTAAGAACACTAATATTTTACTTGAATTACGTGAATGGTAAATTAAAAGTGACTTTTACTGCTCATTTTACCATTTCATTTGAACTTGGTTTGTTGGAGCTCTGGAGGTGCTTTCCCCCCCGATTTCACCAGCTGATTTCGAGAGATTATGTGGACGATTCTTGACGCTGTCTGGACTAGGTAGGAGCTAAACTCGTGTTCTTGAATTGCATTCTTTTATTTTTGAATTCTAAGCCTGTTTCCTTGCTCTGATGAGCCTCTGGGGTTTTAATAACTCGCCCTAGCTCCATCGCACCCTTCCTTAATCGAAAGGTGTGATGCATACTGGCCTTCTCACTGACTAGTCAGTATGCATCACTCCCAGTACACTTACTGGGGTGCGATGGGCGCAAGAAGGAAACTTTTTGTAGAGTTCTCTCATAGACTTTTGCCTATTTTTTACCAAATGAAGATCCTGACTCTTCTCTTGTTTATTTTTCAGAGATTCATCAGAGAAAAATGGTTGTTACATGGTGAGAACGCGAGCATGAAGAAGAGGACACTGTTGCTTTGCATGATCCAGGCACAGTAGCTGCATTGCGGAACTGTGGCTTGTTGAAGTTTTTTTCGTATCTCTAGCATGAGGCAACAAATCACCTTCTTGCAATATTTCCTCAATGCTTGGGATCATATCAACTAGGTGTTCCAGATTAGGGGAAAATTGATCCCCTTGACTGTCGTGGACATCTATTTTCTGACCGATGTATTGAGGCATGGTGCCCCTCTCTCATTATCGGGCTCCGCCCATGGGGGTGAGTCCGTGAGGGAGTATATTCACCGGCACTGCAGTGAGGGATCTCAGCCGAGTATGGACGACAATATCAATATCTGAGACGTCACTGACCGGCCCTTGTGGACCATTCTGTTTACTTTTGCTAGACTGGCTGGTAGTTCTGCTCTTCAAATAGCTAACAGGTCTTACATGCAGTATGCTTTGGAATGCCTTGAACTGAAGGTGTTCAACTGGTGTGATGAAGTACTCTCTGTGATGAAGGAACAACTGACCAAGGTGAAAAGTGAAATATCCAAGAACTTCTGCTATGGTTCTATTTTGACCGCTTTCGCTTTGGAGAGGATCCCACTGATGTAGCCGCAGTTCATCTCACTTGGCCTACCTCCACCGATTGAACCACGGATGCAGAGATGGGTTGACCTCATGTCTCAGCACACTGGCCAGCCTCAGATTTCCTTCTCTGATACTTTCTTCGGGTGGTTCGATCGTCAAGAAATGGTTTATGCCAAGTTGCCATATGCTGGCATGGATTTCCGGGGTGACCGGGATTTGGTGCTGCCGACCGGCAAGCAGTGGGGTGCTATGGGTAAATCTTCTAACCATATCTTTGTTCATTGTTCTTTATAATGTTCTTATGTTTTCTTGACCAAGACTAATAAAAACTCATGTGCTCATGCAGATATTGGACCAGTTCGACCGACAGTATGCCGTAGAGACCCAGCGGCCGCTCCAGCAGGAGAGGCTGTGTGGAGAGCCATTCTTCACGACCTTGACGTGGTCGAGACTCTTTCAGCACTACAGGACTAGATCGAGGGTCTTACCCTTGGTATCCCGAATGTGAGGATCGACAAGCTACCTCTGCAGTTGTAGTGACATACTACTGGAGTGCCGAGTTGATGGACTAGTCTTTTACGCATGATTGCACAGGTGGTGACTTGTTATCACCAGCATCATTAGACTAGGGTGCCCCCTAGCATTTTGAGTTTTGGGTCATTTGACCGATTTTGTCTTGGTTACAGAAAATTATGTATAAACTATAAACATTTACGTATATATTTTTGATTTTCAGAGTTTTATTTTGGTTAAGTTACATGATCCTGCTGCATATATTGATGTGATGCTTCTTTTTATAAATGTCGCAAATGTCTATATAACACATAATTTTCCAATGAGTCTGTCAATGTGTTTAAACTTCTAGAAATATGTTGATATTGAATGAAATCGAACTATCTTTCCAAAATCCTGACTGTTAGGAACATGCGATAAATAGCTGGATTCCACACAGAATAGATGCCAGTGAGTTGTAGAATGACGAGCTGTGAGTCTAGCCTGACGACAAGTCAGAATATTCCATGTGTGATGGAATTATAGAGGGTTCTATTAATGTGATGTATTCAGTGATATTGTTCATTGACCGACCAATACATACCCCTCTGAAACTTACTAGCTCGCCGCTAGGATTGAAAATGGCCCATGCTGCAGAAGACAGGTTCCGCGAACTACGACTCGCTCCATTGGCATATCCAATGAATGATTCCAAAAGGTTTGACATCTGCAACGAATGAAAAAAAATGTATTATCTAACCAAAATAATTGCTCTTAGCGAAAACAAAAATGGAACAAAATCATAAGGATTACTACGCGGAATTAAGAATAGTAACACTTGAGGTACAACCCATTGCGAGGTTGCGCCAGTGGAATCCCATCATAGTCCATCAACTCGTAGGCTCCTTTTGCTAATACACGCTTAACAATATAGGGACCCATCCATAACGATTTGAATTTCCCTGCTCCCAACTTATCAGATTCCTGGTCGTAAAGTAAGACCAGGTCACCTTCTAAGAAGATGCGAGGTTTGACATTTTTGTCGAACTACGCTTTGACTTGTTTCTTATGAGCTTCGTTAGCCAAAGCTACATCGTGATAGGTTTCATCCAATTGGATTAGTTCCAAGAAACGAGCCTCTTCCTCTAAGGTTCTGGGGAGAAAGTCGACTGCGAGTTTGAGGGATGAGATTTCACATTGAACTGGTGAGATTGATTCCAGATTGTACACAAATTGAAAAGGTGTAAACCCGATTGCATTTCTTACCGATGTCTGGTATGCCCACAAGGCCGAGTACAGGATCAGGTGCCAATCCCGTTTATGGACTTTGATCATTCTTTGCAGCATGCGCTTTAGGATGTTGTTGATTGCCTCAACTTGTCCGTTAGCTTGCGGATAGTACAGAGTGGAGCTATCGTGGGACACTCCTAATTTGGCAGCCAACTCAACCATCATGTGATTGCAAAAATGTGATCCATGATCTGTGACTATGGCCTGTGGAACACCGAATCTAGAGACTACGTGATTAAAAAAGAAAATGGTAGCCATTTCGCTGCTGTTGTTTAATGTAGGCATCGCCTCGGCCCATTTGGTAAAATAGTCTACCGCAACTATGATATACCCATGCCTCCCGGCTGAGGTGGGGTTACATGTCATGAAATCTATGCCCCATTTGGCGACTGGCCCAACAACAACTACTGGTTTATGCCCCCCACATGTGCCTGAATGAAAATTGTTCAGGACGTTTTCGGCCTCCTCATGGGTGAGGCACCTCCGTAGAACTGTATTGATACCGCGACGGTAAAGGGTATCACCGACGATCACGTAGTCTTTCGCTTGGTATCAAATCCATCACTGTTCAGAGTGTGAGGTATTAGACCTATATGTTTGTGACTGGAGATAGATGATTATATATTCGTACCATAGATCGCTTGAAGATATCATAAACAAATTTTCATCCACGATTGCTCCTTTGGATGTTGCATCATTGGATGACGATGGGAGATCACATAGTAACTCCACAAATACCAGGGCTTTCTTTGATTTGGATTTTCTGAATTCCAGATCAAACTCTTGTAGAATTGCTATCCATTTTGAATATTTGCCCCCTAGCAACTGTCGTGACAATATATAAGTCATGGGGTTGCAATATGATAAAATGGTAGTTTTTCTGAAGAGGACGTAGTGTCGAAATATCTGTATCGCTTGAATAGCTGCTAGGGATAGCTTTTCAATGTAGGAGTATATCATTTCCGTATCATTTAAGTTTTAGCTTAAATAATATATAAGATGTTCATTTCCATTGTCTTCTTGAACTAAAACCATTGCTATGGTCGTATCTACTGCAACTAGATACATGTTAAAGTCTTTTTGATAATCAGGAGCATACGTTAATGACGCTTTTATTTGAGATTGCTTTAAAGCATCAAAGGAAGCTTGCGCGACCTGATCCCAAACGAAGGGTACTTCCTCTTTCAATAGACGAGTATAACCTTTAGCTAATTCGGTGTAATTTGGAATGAACCTCCTAAGGAAGTTTTCTTTCCCTTGGAGTTTCTGAATCTGAAGCAAGTTTGAAGGTGGAGGCAAATCGATGATTGCCTGAACCTTGCATGGGTCGAGACAAATCCCATCCTTGGAGACCATGAAGCCAGGTAAACGACCATAACTGACACAAAACATGCATTTGTGTGGATTGAGTCATATCTTGTAGTGTCGGCAATGTAGAAATATCGCTCTCAAATGCCGCGGATGATCGGTCTGCTTTTGCGAATGAGGTGGAAGATCGTCGAGATATGGTTGAATGATGTTTTTGATGTCATGGAAAGCATAGTTCATTGCTCTCTGAAAATTTGCCCCTGCGTTCTTCAAACCAAAGGGTAGCTTGCGATATGCGAATGTGCCCCATGGACAAATGAATGCAGTTTTTGACTGGTCCTGTGGGCAGATATTTATTTGATTATACCCAAAAAATCCATCCATAAATGGAAAGATTTCGCATCCAGCGCATTCATCAATTATCTGGTCAATAAACGGTGTAGGGTAGTTGTCTTCCGGACAAGCTTGATTTACATCCCTGTAATCGACACACACTCTAATCATTCCTTATGTTTTCATCACAGGAACAATATTCGATACCCAATCGGTCAGAGGAATCGGGTAAATAAAGCGAGCATGGAGGAGTTTTTCAACTTCTGCCTTGATGGCAACGACTTTCTTGGGGTGCACCTATCATAGCCGTTGTCGTACCGGTTTGACATCTGGATACATCTTAATTTCATGTTCAACTATGCTCAAGTCAATACCTGGCATTTTGTCATATGACCAAGCAAAGACATCTCTAAACTCACGAAAGAGAGCGCTATATATTTCCAATTCTGAAGAAGAACAAGATTTGCTAGCATGAATATTCTCTACAACATCTATTTTGGTTGATATATTCATGGCAGTAGTCTCTTCGATATTGGATAGGTTTCTCTCGAAATCCACCGTATTTACAGTATTCGTCAGAAAGTCAAATACTGAAGGATGGTGTAGGTTGTTGGAATTTTCTTCTTTCTAGTTTAGAAGATGGGAATGATGGTGGTAATCTTCCCATGGTTCCCCATCAATCATCATCGATTGAATGATTCCTTCGTCTGTAGAGTGTACTTGCGACCAAGGATCTGAAGGGGTACCATATTCCTTAGACCTATCTATCCAAACACTTGACGAGTGTTGATACAGGTTTTCCTCCCATGCCGAAAACAATAATTGCTATAATATTTCCAGTGGGGTTAGAGGAAATACCTGTAGATGATCCATTTTAACATCGTTTTCTGACATCTTTTGAATAGAAGATATCATATTGCAGGTTCCTACGTTAGTCACTACCGCCAAATTGGTTGGAGGAGGTAGGGTAAAAGTTCCCATTAATGTGGGGTCTTTCAGTAGGCCTACTCTGATATTGTGAAGCGTGCTAGGACTTCCATGGATCATCGGAATGCTTCCCGTAACTTGCGAACTGTTGGGGAGAAAAGTTTGTTGGTCGATTATTGTAATTCCTCCTTGGGAAGGAAATGCAATTTTCCTAAAATAGGTCGACACAGAGGCTGCCATGGCATATATCCAGGGTCTTCCCAGTAGGATGTTGTAATCGAGGTTTCCATTGATGACTTCAACATCGATTTCTGCTGTTTTTCTCCCCAGTTCGACTTGCAAGTTACTTAATATCCCATACGGGGTGTATGTTCGTCCATAAAATGCTTTCAATGTCGTCAACGATCGTGACAAGGATGGAGACCCCAGAGTTTTCCAGCAACTCATCGAAATGATACATGTGGATGCCCCCTCATCAATAATTGTTCTATGAATAGTTTTGTTGAGGGCTTTCACTTGAATGAGGAAAGCTAGTTGAGCCGGTAACTGAGGGTCGTATCATTTGTGATTAAAAGATACAAGATTGGAATCCGTTGGGTCGATCCCACCTATTGCTGATAATAAATCCTACTTTTGGGAGGGGCAATTTTGCAGTACCTCAAGAGTCGACATCGCGGAGGGTGATTGAGCTAAATCCTCCAATATATTATAGTGTTGTGCTGCTCGGGCATGAGGATTAAACATCGATTTTTGTACTACTCCCTTTGGCGGTTTTATTTTTAATTCAGGAATGATGGGTGGCACAATTTTGGTCGAAGTTGCTGTTGAACTACTAGGTTGATCATTATCCTTGTTGTTCAACATCTGTGGATTCCCGTAATCTTTATTCCTTGTCAATATAAGAGCATCATTCAGTCGCTTTGAGACTGACAACATTAGCACTTGGGATGGGGAAGCATTTTCGCTAGCAACTAGATTTGTTCCTGGGTTTGGAAACGGATCAGTCAATACAATCGAGGTTTTTGAACTTTTGAAGGATTTTCTAAGTTCACCTTTATATGGACATTCTCTGGTCCAATGATCCTCATCACATATATGACATGGAGTTTTTGGTTTCCTATCCCCAGAAGGGTTTGTAGAAGATTTTCTAGGAGATGAGTCCTCTTGGTTTTTCTTCTTCCCTTGTTTTTTCTTCTTGCCTCCCGGTTGCTTGGGTTCTTTGCCTTTGTCTGTCGACACAGAATTTACTTCCGAGGCTAGAAGTTCCTCATTTGTGTTTTGACTCGAAACCGTGTGGGCCTTTTTCGACGTAGCCTTTACGGTTTTAGTGCTTGGCATACCTATCACACCATCACTGGCATGAGAGTCTTTGTTTGATTTAGGAGGCAAAGGAACAAAAAATTATGGTCTAGGAGAATTAGGGATTTTATCATAGAGCGTGCTAGACTGAGTATAGATCAAATCTAGATATTGTGCATGAGCAATAACTTTCTCTTCTGTAACAACTCCTCCCTTTGCCACATCTTCTGTAATAAAAGGTAATAGTGACTTAATAAACCATTCAACCAATAGTTGATCAGGAACATACGTTTTTACCATTCTACGACAACGTCGCCATTCATGAATATGATCAGATATGTGAGTGGCCATCGTTTGTTTGAAATTGGTAAGTAGCTTGGTTCCCATTTCATACCTTATGGGTAACTGAAAATGGGTTAAAAAGGTTGTGGCTAGCGTACTAAAGTTGTCAAACAAAGCTCTAGGCAATTCGATATACCACTTTGCTGCCAGACCAGTTAGCGTTCGCTGAAAGAGGCAAAGCCTGATCGAATCATCATTGAGAGTGTTTGATGAACACCATAGATGAAAGGTCATCACATGATTCGATGGGTCTTCACCCAGATTTCCATTAAATTTAGGAATATCAGATGGAAGTTTATGTGGAATCACCGACCACCAAGGGGTGTAGGAAATTGGATCATTCATTAGTCGATTTAGATCTGGTAACTCTAAAGTTGCCACAAAAGGAAATTGTTGATTCAAACTTGGTTGAGCATACACAGGATAAGATGTTATCGCTTGAGCAGTTGGTCTTTTCATACCAGCATAATGCATTTGATGTTGGTAACTTTGATAAGGTTGATGGGCATAACCATTATGATATGGTTGATACGGCTGCCCATTACTTGCAAAGACTTGTTGCTCATATCCTTCGTAAGCTTGCTGGAATTGTAGTTGTTGGTATTGCACCAGCCATGGTTGTGAAGCCATGGGCTATTGTCCAGTACTGAATGTTTGACCAAGATGGGGGTTGGTGTTCCTCGTTTGAACCTATATGCCATTCCACTAGTTGGTGATTATGGTTGTGTTGTAGGTACAAGAGATTGTTGCATTATAACTTGCGAAACTTGAGGTTGGCATACAACTAGCAACGCTTATACTTGCGATACTACCACAATAGTTGGTGTAGTGGGGATGTTTTTCATAGGTAAACTTTGTTGCATTGAGCATACAACCCTTGGTTGTTGAGGCAGGATTGGCACCCAACCTCTAGTTGTAATTCCAGCATAACCTAAATTTTTTTGTGAACATACGCATGGTTGTCCTTCTGAAGAAGGCAATGAAAGGGTATACGGCCCTCCATACGACAGTAATCTAGTACTCAAAGGAATGACATGCCTTTGGGGACCGGTTTGCCCAAATTGACACTGTGAAGGATCAATTTGTCGAGACTCAGCATAAGAGATTCTAGATACAATTTCAGAAAAACAAACGGGAACAGTCCATACTGTCGACACAACCCCTGGATGGACTCCATCCAGTGATTGAGAGCTGGTTGGGACAGACGGCACGCCGGCGAACATTGTTGGAGTAGCAGAAGGAGCTTCTCCTGCTGTTGTGTCGGGTAACACAGTCCTTGATGTCGACAGTTGTTCAGACATATTAAGCCTATCCAAAATATTCCTTAGCGATTCTTCAGGAAATTTTGATGGCAGGTGAATATCTTCTGATGAAGAAGGACACAGGGTGATCCCAACTCCAAATTGCATTGGAGTGTTAGATGGAGGATCTTCCACAATCTCTTCTATGGAAATCAATCCAGGAGGAAGAGGCATACTTTCAGGTCCGTAAAATATTTCTAGTGCCGAAGAAGATATAAGTTCTGCAGCAGCAGACGGTTGGGGAGTAACACCTTCCAAGTCAGCTGTAGATGGAGCTGGTTCAGGAATAGAAGTGTTTACCGTCACACTAGGATCAGTTGTAATGTCCTTTTGTTCCTGCGGAGTTTCTCTTATAGAGGCAGGGATACCAGAAATGTTCGGAGTAACCGGAGTCTCTGAGGATGTTGGAGTACTGGCTCCAACCAACCTAGGGGACTTTGACCCGGTCAAATGAGTTTGCTTTGTCTGGAATGGTTTTGCTTCCGAAGTCAACGATGGTTGACTCGTAAGTCTCCGCAAACGAAGGGGTTTTGATTGACTTTCTTCTACGATTGCAGATTACTTGATCAACTCAAAATAAAAGGGAAAAATGTTTTCGAATTAAATGAATTTTAGACGCTTTGACACAAATTGTTTTTCAATTTTTAAGAGTTGAGAAAAAACAAAAGATGACTCTAGTCGCCTTCGATTTTTAATGAGCCTAAAGTGACAAGTGCTCAGAGGACCTTTTCTTTT
The DNA here is from genome assembly GCA_000404065.3 of Pinus taeda. NCBI lineage: Eukaryota > Viridiplantae > Streptophyta > Pinopsida > Pinales > Pinaceae > Pinus > Pinus taeda. The sequence continues at coordinate 249,106 of APFE031514896.1, forward strand.
AAGGAGTCTGAAAAGGAGCAAAATAGACTTCTCTGGAAATATAGGCAGAGGGGATTACCAAACCAATCGCAAAACTGCAGAATACGTTTTACGGTACGACAGTCAATCTTCGCGAATGCTGTGTTCAGTGCATTGCGATTGATAGGGCGGTAGACACGGCTTCCTAAGGATAAAGGATGCAGCCTATTGTGGTCTCCCAATATATACTCAACGGCACGTGGGAGAACAAGTCCATACTAGCACTTGCTGTCTCAGAGTGGAGGAATCACCCAACCAATAATGAAAACAACAGTTACCAGGTTTTACGACGCCAGAATATGTCTCTAGCCTAGACCTCTAGATGTTGTGCGTTAGGTTCCAAAGCGTTGTTAGATTCATTAAATTTATTTTAGGCGGATCTTGCTTAAAAATTTTCCTTTCAGGTTCACTGCGTGATGTGTATAAAATTCCTAAAATGCAGTCTAAGATGATAAACAAACGTTTAATCTTCTTTCGGCAATGAAAATCCTAGCTACTAAGGAAAGAAAGTTAAGAATCTTTCTGCAAATAGCACAGTGCACACGCTAAATGCACTGTCCTAAATCAAACCAAGCAGTCTAAATGCAAATGCACATGCATGTATTTGGTTTCAGCCTTCTTAATGTATGAATGACGATAAGAAAGCTAAGTTCAAATATGAATTATCTTCAAAGCGACTATGCTCAACAAATTTCTTTTCAAAATGAAGTGAAGGTAAGAGAGGCACTTTGCGATTTCGAAATGAAAATTGCTTTTCGACACTTTAAAAACTGCTAATTCAAATCATATACAATAGTAACTGTATAATCGACTATCAAGAACAATGGGATTGTCTTCTATGACTGAAAACGACAACTACGACACTTTCAGATCAAGAAATTACAGTTCAATTATGCTACTTCTTTGCAAAAAGAGAACTGAAAATGGCACACAATACATAAAAACACTTACAATTCTTTGCACAATAGAGGTGGAATGATGTAAGAGAAGGGGGTTTTCACAGAGATACACTGACCACAGACAACAAAACTCCTGAATAGGACTGAAAGAGTGAGGAAAAAACCAAATTCTGACGGTAAAGTTAACCCTCCCTGACCATCGCACCTATCACATAGTGAATTTAGTATGTAGCGCACCTACTGCACTCGGGAAGTGCAATGCATACAGACTGCCTTGAAGGCATGGTGCGATGGTACCAGTGCGAGACTTTAAACGAGTTTTTACTCACAATTTGCAATTCAGTTCGGGGATTTAGGCCGAGTAAGTGATGTTCAGTATATGTAAATCACAGGGGTTGATCTAAGGAGGTTACTAGAGACACCACTTAGGGAAATTAGAATGTTTGCAGATCGATTGTTTAATTCATAAACAAAACCCAGAGATAGACTGAAGCATCATTGATCTACTTTGAATTTGTATAACAAATGCGGTTCGAAGGCTAGCTGGCTTGGCTTCAGGCTCCGTCTATAAGTTTATAAAAGAAACAAAGAGAGGCTAACAAACAATCTAGTCGCTCCCCGACGGAGTTGCCATTTTGTTACCGGGAATAGTGTCCACTCGAAGCTGCTATTCCCACTAAGATTGGTAGCTATCTTAGAAACAAACAAGTAAAGTCTACTTTCACTTTCCTTTATGAAAATAGATAACAGTGGAACAAAGGAGACCAACCTTAGTCTTGTGCTTGGTTCCCTTGCTTGATTCGTCTCCTTCCTGATAGATCTTGGCCACTTCTTCTTCGTTTTCCCAACTTCAAAGAGCACCTGTGGAATCAAAGAAACATACTACTATCGAAGAACAAAGATCTATATTCATAAATAACATAGGACTAGATATGTGTTAACCATACAAATGCATATAAGCAAACATACAAGAATATGGAGGAAAACTTGAATAACTTTATTAAGATCAAGAGTAGCAAGAGGATTACAACCATATGTTCTGACCCAGCATCATCCTCCAGCAAGAAATCCCTTCTTCACCTCAATTAAAACTTAGATCACCCAACACTATGAAGTTACACTTGA
>APFE031514896.1:257563-286299 GCA_000404065.3 Pinus taeda
GGGTGGGAGGGTGAATCAATATTTTAAAACTCACTTAAACCTTTCAATTTTGTATTCAGTTTTATGTACACTACTGTCATTAAGTAAACCCTTGTATGCATGTGACTATGTTAAAGAAAAGTAGCGTACATCTAATTAACCAATCTTTCTTTTATTTCATCATCTGTTAAACTTGCATCATTAATTGTTTAGACATTAATTAAACATTCACCATAACTAGTAAGAGAAAAATAAATCATCACACATAAGCAAAACAAAAACAGATGAAAAGATGAGGATTTTTAGGTGGAACCTGAATGTGGGAGAAAACCACCACTCTCATTGTCTCTGTCCTCATATTTTATTATAAAGAAAAACATATTACAATGTTGTACAGATAGAGATCATACTAATACGTAGGAACCCACCTACAAAAGGCTACAACCTTCTTTTGTTCTTTATCACCCACTGGAAGGGAGCTTTAACCCCTTGATCTCATTTACTGACACCCATGAGAAGGGAGCTCCAACCCCCTGATTAGATTTATCATCCACCATTGGAAGTAATATTTGAATCCCTCACTAAAGGCTCCAATCCTCAGCACCTCTGTGCACCAAATTTCATAATATTTCATAGTAGATCCACTTGACTCAAAACATCAAAACTTGTAGGCCACTTTTCATCATATTTTTACACTGAACCCACTTCCATCATTTAATCCCAATACCAAACAACACTTTTGAAATAAATCATTGAATCAAATCACTTAATCATTGAACCAACTGAATCAAAAAATCAATCTCAGAATCTCAATGAAGAAATGCAACTAGATCAAACTAAACTAGGACAAGTCATCTCAGTGCACAACCACTCATCAATATATCAATCCAAACACGGCTACCCATCATACTAATTTAAACCTTGATCAAGCATACATCATATTTTATATGCTACTATTTTGAAGCATAACTATGTATGCACATGCTTCCCCTGAAGAAGACCTGCGTATAGATCTCAAAACATTGATACCTAAATTTGAATCACTATCACACTAAATCAATCACTGAATCCAATCAGCCAAAGAAATTAGTACAACCATTCATTAGAATATAATACCACATGTTGTTTGTCACAGAAACTAGATCCTATCACTGCAAATCCTAATAAAACATAGGTCAGAAGGTATATGGTAATGTTATGAGTCATACCTGCATATGTATGTGCTTCTCCTTAAGAGGAGCTATGTACAGATCTCAAACTACTTAAAAATTGAGTCTAAATCTCTGTCAAATTGATTAAAATATTGAATCGCATACTGAAACCATCACATATCACTGAATCAAATAAAAATCACCAAACAACAACATCAACACCAGTCAACATTCCATTCTATAATCAGTTCAACCCAATCAGTACTGTTATAGGTTATTTTGTCTCATCGTATAAATCAACCTCCTAATGGAATCATTCACATCATACTCCCCCTTTACATCATTATTGCACAAATCATTATGCATGACTGTCTCATTCCCTGCAATTTCTGCCGTGAACAACATCATTTGAGCCAGTTTTAGGACAAATGCACCCTGGCCTCTTCCTGGACAACATACACCTACAGGTTGCTCCACTGAGGCCTGCATTGATCACCTATAGGTTATTCCCTTTGCACCTGCGGTGGTTCTAGAAATTCGGGAAAAAGAGAGAGTTGAAGCCTCCATTTCCATAAGCTTCCAGGATCTATTGTAACCATTTACCTCAAATAAAACTTTTGAATCATATCCTATCCTACCTTGGAGTTTTCATCCCTTGTCCTTAGATCTCATCCTCCCATTAAGAGTGGATCTCAATCCCGTGATTTTTAAAAGGATAAGGAATCCCAACTTACCTCACTTCTTTATATGTTTACAACCTTACATATGTAAGGGGTTGGCTTTTGGAGAGTGATTCAACCCTTATGTTGTTGTTGTGAGAGTTATCCTTTCCTGCATTTAAGGTGATTGGAGGTACACTTTGTGACAAAGGAAGGAAGAGTCAACAATTTGGAGGAGCTCTTCTACAATATTGACACATGTTTATGGTTGTAACTCATTCCATTTATATCAATACAAAGATTTTTTTTTTTTCCTATATGTGATGTCATCATTTCATATAATTCAATACCAACTTGATCTATTGAATAAAGTAGATATATGATGCTACATAGACCTTGTAGTTTCTTGGATTGTGTTGTATCATTGTGAAGGTGCTAATTTTGGCAGCTGGACCTAGGATTGGAGTATTCAAGCCAAAGAAGGAGCGAAACATATGACATCTTCCAATTAGGTTTCTTCCCCTCATTTTCATATTTTAACGAAAACATTGGGTTCTTTGTCATTATGTTGTTGTAGGTTAACCGCCAAACCTAGGGGAGATATTTTTGTCCACAATACTAAATCCTGCATAACAAGTATTGTAAAATATAGATTATCATCAAATATACTTCATCGACAGACAAAAAAAAACATAATAGAACTGATAAAACTTCATCAACATTTCACACTATAAAACCTTGGCAAATATACGCAACTTTTACAAAACACAACCACATATGTACACGGTTTTCATGCTTGACACCTACATACAGATTCTGAACTTTTGAAAAATCTATACGCGACTTCCTAGAAGGCAATTGACATATGTAAATGACTTATCAATGGAAAAGTAGTGTACATATCTATAATAATTGATTCATAACTTACTGCACAACACAACATCTGTCAAATCCAAATCTCGGCATACACACTGCTACAGACACACATCAAAAAACAATCATCATATATCTATCAACCCATGAATAAATTATCCAATATGCATTCATGTCAAATCTATCATATTTGATCCATCTCCATTTCCCCTGGTGCACACCTATTTCAAATCAAGTCATTTATAAATAATCTAACACATGCACACCCTAACACTTGATCTTCTTCTCCTTATATAGCATAAGCCTTAACTAATACCTTACACCAATCCCTTAGTAATGTCGATGGTATTTTTTGACGGGATCAAATATCCAATGTTGTGCTCATTACTATGGGTGAAGACCATTGTAAAGATCCTTGGTATTGATAATACCATGGTGTAGATTCTGTACGCAACTTATCTTCACCATACCCACATATGTACGCAATATTTCCTCACAGGACCTACTTTTCTCACACTTTATCTTTACCATTCTTTTCTCTCTAAACTAATATTCCTTTGTCTGTCTCACATGTAGGATCTGCATAACCATCATGTTGACATCTTCATAAGATAGTTTTCCATCAAGGACAACGCATTAGCCATAATGCCAACAAACAAGTGAAACTATTTGTTTGTTTAAATCAACATGTATAAACATATCACACCTAATTAGCTCAAAACACAACCATCATAATAGAAATTATAGATCACATGTAACCATCATAAACAAAAATAATACATCACATGTAATAATCATGAACCAAAATCATAGATCAGAAGAATAATAAAACTAAAATGATATATTGATACTTATATTTCAAACATTCCTTTGCTTCTACCTTTTTTCTTTTTCCTTTCCGTACACACACTAGATCAGCTTCCACACCCTTTGTGCACCCATTACCTTCTCTTCTCTTCAATCATGCATGCATACACATAGCTTACATCAGACACATGCACCCACACAAGATGTGCAACACCACACAATACATACACCTACACTCGGCATACAAAACAACATATAAACCTACACCTAGTGTAAAACACAACACATACACATACACCTGGTTTACAACATAATAAATTTACGTACACAAAGTACAACACAAAGAATACACATGTCACGATACAACAACTACACAATACCTATAACATAGTACCACATATACACAACACAACATGTATGACATGGAAACAAAAACACATGTACAACATGTACATAGCACCACGTGCACACAGCACCATGTGCACATAACACCACATGTACACCTTGTACACAACACCACACACACATAACACCTCATGTACAACATGTACATAGCACCACATGTACATAACACTACATGTACAACATGTAATTAGCACCATATATACATAACACCATATGTAAAACATGTACACCGCACCACATGTACACAACACCATCTGTACCTAGCACTATATATACGACATGTGCATGGTAGCATCTATACCCAACACTCCATATGCAACATGCACACAACACTATATGTACACAATGCTACCTATGTATTACATAGTATTTTTTCACACTTCCCATCCTATATCCCGAAGCATCAAAATGAAAAAAAAATTCAGTGTATTCACCATGAAAAACATACAAAAACTTCCCCGAATAAGAGAATAAAAGTTTCCCTGAGAGAATTCTGAAGAAGATTGTCTAAAAATCTAGTTTTAAGGATGAGCGCATTTTGCACCACTATTGGCTCATGCTGATGTCTTGTTGCTGCATATTGATCTAGTGCTCCCAGCATGAATTTTGATAGAAAAACCCATGCTAAACCTCTCATCAGAGTTTTTCCTAAAGTGGAGGATAAACTTGGCTTACTAGAATCCTCGAGAACGATGAGTTGGATGTTGTTGAATAAGGATATGGTTGAGTTCTCCCATTTTGAGTCATTGATCCTACCTTTATGGATATTACCGTTAATATGTGGACATTCTTCCCCATTTTATGGATCCCTAACTCCCTCTCCTTTCCTATAAATGAAATCCTTTCTATCCCCAATTGGTTGTTTATTGCTTGGTTGCATTCCTATGCAGAAAATATGCCAAAATGCTGCCCATTTTACTAAGGAGAAAGAGTGCTTAAAGGTATTGGCTTGGACTTGGAAATCCACCACAAAAGATGATTCCAACATAAAGGAACATATGGTTGTATTCTTCCCTTATTTCTATTAATGAATACATCAGGTGTTTACTTTCCATAAGTGTATAATTCTTTATTCATTTAGCATGATATCCCTTGATTTGTCATGTAGTTTATGTTAGAATGAATTATTCAATGTATGTTCTTGTCTCTTTCATTTGATCTTCCTTGCAGGTACCCATCCCCAATGATGTAAAGAGGATTGAACCTAGAAGTAATAATTTTAAGGACGCCATCAATGAGTGCTTAGTATCAAAGTGAGGTAGGTTATCTATCTTACTTTTCATTTTCCAACACAAACTAGGAAAGCATGCACTTATTGTCTAGTTTGTTGCTAGATCCTCTCATAGGATTAGAGAGATCACTTCTCTCTGCAAAAGGAATTGTCTTCACAAAAAAATGGTGACTCTTCTAGGGAGTGTTGTGTAAGTAAATTGTCTCTGCTGATAGACATGATCCCTCTAGCCCAATGAGTGGGTCTAGCAACAAACGAGACAATCTACAAGACATTTCCTAGATTACAATCAAAATAAGAGAAGGGGAAGGAGATCTACCTCACTCTGATGATATAATGCAATACTTTGTCAAACATCTTGATCACTTTCCCCTCAGGCTCAATCCTTTCTACTCATAGCATTTGAAAAGTTGCACAAGAGACCAAAAACACAACAAATCATAAAAGTGGAAACAACATAATTCAAATTAAATGCACCTAAGAGATCAAGGAGCATTAAGATAAATGAAGCATCAACACAAATATTTATGGAAAGTGAACCGGCAGTTGTATATATTAATAAACAAAAGGTGAATCATACAACCCAGGCCTTGATGTTGGAATCTCTCCTTGAGTGAATTTCCAAGTCCACACTTAAGTGCTCCAAGCACTCCTTCTCCAAACCAAAGTGAATAGCATGTAGACACTCTCTCAACATCATTGTGGAAATAATCAGAGGCCAGCCATTTGGGAATGGAAAGCGATGAATTTATAGGCAGCGAGAGGGAGTTAGGATCTCACCAAAGATAGGGGAAGGTCCTTATCTCAATAAGGAATCTCATAGGGATAATATCAAAGGGTAATATTGGGATAATTCAACCACATCCACAATGAACATAATCCATCTCACCATTCTAGAAGCCTTTAGATCATGAAGCTTCTCCTCCACTTTGGGAAAAATTGCCTTTTAGAGTTCAACACGAGTATCCATGCAAAATCCACGCTCGCAGCATGAGGCTCATATGGTGTAACCTGCCATCCGCACAAGAGGGTAGTGTCATAGTTGCGTTGACCCAAAAATTAGGGTTTTGAGATCATTTTTCTCAAGAAAGGATCACGGAATATTTTCATTAGTTCTTAAGGGAGGATCTAGACTCCATATCAAGATGGGTACACTACATAATTGTTAAGGTTTTGGCACTCTGGGTATGACTCGGGGAAATGAAGGAGGTGTAACAAAATACTGTGTAACAGATGCCCATAAAGCATGAAGGAAGAACACTGAGTGATGGTTGAGATTCTTTACGAGCTAGTGCAAGGACTATAACAAACATCATCATGAGACCTACAAATAAAGGATGCACCTACATATACATATCTGATATCTCTGTCATATATATCAAAACATGAAGCCACGATAAGGATGCAACCATCCAGATAGAATGGACCATGTGAAACTATCCATGGTATGGGCACAACCATTTGAATGAAAAGGATCATCTAGAAGTCTAATATCCACGGTATGGATGCAACAACACGATATGGAAGGATCATCATCATCATAGATATAAGATCACAGGGTATGGTCAAAACCATTCGTATAGAGGAAACATGTATACAATCATGAATAATACATAAATCAACACAACTTGAGTTATATAAGACAAAAATCAGGGTCTTACGCTCCATCCCAACCCGATCAAAGTACGAATTCTATGAATTCTAACATGCGAATGAATGGGTCAAAGTTGAACATGCTAGAAAACCACCTAATTACCAACCACTGATGTGAACTGTTAACATGCATGAGAGAAACCACCAATAATGATAATGGCTTTGAAGGTACGACAATAGAATTTGTGAATGTGAAAATGAATATGAAGTCGAACACTCATGGAATCATCCGATCGAAGGCCAATGATGAACACCTATCGTCGAAAACGAAGAACTTGCCATTAAGGCATGCAATCTCTAAGGTACTGAAAGGGAGCTTCTAAGTCATCTTCCTAGATAATGAGCTGAAGTCAATAGGAAATGACCCATCGAAGGAGGTCCATAAGGACTCCCTCATCATAAAAAAAAAACAAGGAATAAAGTGGAATACATAAGTATGATCCAATATTGTGGCAAAAGGTCATGAAATGTATAGGTAGTAAAAACTACAGATAGTACTTCTCTTGAAGATATCAACGACATGACTCCAGAGTGTGGTAGAATTTGACTTAACATAGGACTAAGGGTCATGACGATGAAGCTGAATAGTTAGATGAGAGGCAAAATAGATCACCAAAACTCGGAAGGACAACCGACTGAGTGAGGATATCCCAAACCCGACACGAGAAACAAATGAGTGTCATGTTCAAGAGAGACATGCTCCCTATACAAGAGACATTTCACATTCACTTTTTCCCGAAGATTTCTAGTGAGTAGCCCAATTATTTTTAATCACAAGCTTGAAGGGGATAGAATATGCTTGTCGCATAAGTTCAAGTTTTATGAGTGCTAGGAAGGAGAAACTCAGTCTCGTCATGGTGAAAAGTCTTTCATCATTTAATTTTGATGAGTCTGATGGAAGAGTAACTCAGTTTCTTTTTCATATTTAGAGAGTTTGAAAAAGAGACAAAAAAAGAAAAATCCATCAAGTACCTTTTTGTAATTTGTCTCTCGAACCCGAAAAGGTAGAAAGAAATATTCGAGAGAACCTCTTGACCAAGTTGATCAAGGCATTCCTTTTTCATAAATAGTCAATCGAAGCCCCAAAAAAGGTTAAACATATACTCACATGATGTTAATTCATTTAATTTAATAAGTTCGAAAAGACAAGTACTCGAGAATATTTTCATTTTTCGAGAGTTGGAAAAGAGCTTAAAGATGACTCCAACCGGAGGAATGAGTAGAATAAAAGGATAGCAACTGGTTCCAGTCATGATGGAATTGCTCAAAACATGTAAAGGTTAAGAGGTTGGCTAATAAAACCACTCATTCAAATGTTCCTCAGGCAAGGGTAAAACAACCAAGTGAAAGAAAATGATCGGCCAAAGAGATGGTGATGATTGAATGAAACAACCAAGGCTCATCTAGCAAAAAAATGGCTTATAAAAAAGGCAATCACGAGAGGTAAAAAGAGAAATGGTTTCATTTTTACAGAAGTTTGAAAAATGGGAAAATGTGCTTGAGTATACTTGAATATGGTTTCATTTTTTCAAAAGCTTGGAATGGAAACAAACTATGTTTTGGTTTGGTTCCATTTTTACACAAGCTTGAAACAAAGATAAACTATGCTTGCATTTGGTTACATTGTTACGCAAGCTTGAAGCAAAGATAAAATATGCTTGAGATAAGTTTGCATGCCCCTAGCATAATGACTCAATTCAAGGTACATGCCCAACAAGACTCATTTCATTCACCTAAGTAGACTATTGGTTACTAACATATGGATGGAATGAAGGTTTACTTACGAGATTACGTGAAAGACTCGAAGGGAATTTTATGAGATATAATCGAAGACTCGAATTGGAAGTGGATTTGTTTCATTTCTTAACAAGCATGACATAGGAAAAGAACCATGATCGTCACTTGTTTTATTTTCTATTGAGCTTGACAAAAGTACACGAACTAGGCTCATGGGACCTATTTCATTTTTTAACGAGGTTAAAATAGTAAAATAATTATCCTAATAGAACCTATTTCATTTTGCAACAAGGTTGACATAGTAAAAGAACTATCCTCATCATCCTTGTTTAATGTTTTGACGAACTTGACTCAAGACAATGAGCTCTGCTCCAAACCCTTGACCACATAACAAAAGAGGCCGTGGATTCCAAGAGGTTCTCATCAAATGGGAGAAAAAAACTCTAGAAGTACTACATGTCCAGGGATCCAAATGAAAAATTAGGCTCTAGTGCCCCCAGTACATGGTGTACTACATCACCTACTAGATCATCAGTAGATGTGGGCATGGAATAGGTAGCCATCTAATTAACCTATGGCGGGGTTGATATCGCTTGCATATAAGAACCATTTATGGATAATGGTTGATTGGGAGATGATTGAGGATGAATGAATATAAGTTGATCAATGATCAAAATTCTTCCTTCATGTGAGAAATACATCACACGAAAGAGAGAAGAGACAAGAGCTCCCATAACATAAACATAGTCATGACCAAGGAGTCGATTAAAATCCAACGTGACTTGGACAACCATTACATCTATATACAAATATGTTCCATCCAAATTAATAGGAAACTTAGCAAGGATCCCTAACGGTTGATTGCTTCCTCTGTTAAAAGCTAACAGATTGTGGGTCAAAGGGACAAGCTACAAAGAACCTAAATCTTGCCAAAACGTTGAGGAAAAAATACTAACAAATGCACCCTCATCTATGATTGTGCTAGGTATGGCCATATGGTAAGCCTATACTGTAACCTGGAAAGGCACATAAGGTGGAAGGTGATACCATTCCAGTTGACTCCAATCAAAAGAAGTGACCAAACAACTTGGAGGGGGTGTCGTAGGAATAGGAGAGATTCCCTCTTGCTTTATGGGAACATGCGAGCTTCTCTCATGCGCCTTGGGAATGTGAGGTGTTGGTGTTAGGGTCCTATAATTTATAGTATCTCAAGGTGATTAAGTATCTCACATTTTGCAAATTTTATATTGTTCTTAGATCTCAATATTCAATTGATTTCCCAAAAAAAGGAAAATAAAAGAAAAGAGGGTATTAAAAAAAAAAAAAAAAGAACAAAAGAGAAAAAAAATTGAAAAGAAAAGAAAACCCCAAATATTGTTCAATTCATACAGCCTAAGCATGATTGAACAAATTTCAATTTCTATTGATAGGGTAGAAAATAAAGTTCTGCTAAATAGTTCAAGCTTGGAAAATCCGTAGCTAGGTAGAAATGAAATGGGTTCAATTGTTCAATCTGGACCAATAAGAGAGATAAGTGATAGGGTAGGTTAGAAATTAAAGAAAAAAAAAGAAAAAAAAAAGTGAAAAGGGTCTGCAAGTCCAAATGACCCTACAAAAAAGGAAAAAAATTTAGATTAGAAACAAGGGGTACGTAGATTGAAAGAATTATTAAGGGAAAAGGACATGAAAATTCCTTTTAATGTTTTATTACATATTTCATTTGTTTTTCCTAATATGGAAAAAGATAAATTAAGAAAAAAGGATAGGGGTCTTATACTATACTCTTAACTTTATTCTATACTAATCCTCCAATTTCATTTTCCAACTCCACCACCCATGTGCCCGTCACATCAACAATTACCTGCCTCACACTTTCCATCAAATCTTTGCACTCCATGATTGATCCAATGGCCCATATGAGTTTACGCTCGTCCTTCACCCTCTGAATGTTAATGCTAGGGTGGTCCAAAATCAATGGTTTTTCTCCACTTACATGTCACACCATCATAATTTCGCACCCCGCCCACTAATTCCACTTACAACTCCACAACCCCTTCAAAAAGAGGTTTCCGTTTTCAAATAAACCACCCCTATGTCATGACCGTTCACCAATCCTGCCACTTCGTGATGAAACTCTGTCCCATCCAGTTATCACCTCCATTCCCACACTATACAATTGCACATTGAATTTGTTGTATCATTAGCCAATGGACGCGCACCACTTTATGCCACTACATAGGAACTCTCTGTTGGGAACAAGTTATCACAAGGATAGTTTTGGGGCTAAAAGCCCATGTTTTGGGACAATCTGTAATAATGTTGTAAAGTCTCTGCATTTTGTGGTAGAGGAGCGTGAAGGTGTCAATAGTCATAAAAGGTTGTCTGTCCTTATTTTGTAAAGTGTAAAGTCGACTGTAAATATCCACCCATGGTCCATGGACCATGGGATTGTATAAAAAGGAGGAAGGTAAGCTCTAAGTATTCTTTAGTGAATAACAAAGAATGAAGTAAGGAGTTAAGCATTGGAATCTAAGTGTTCTCGGGTCTTAGTGTAGGTAGAGGCTCTACAACTGAGTGCACATAGGCCTAGGGTGGAAGTCTGCATCTGAGTGTGCGAACCATTGCAGTTGTGTGCACAGGGGGATGGAGTCTGTAATAATATGAGATATCAATAAAGATAAGTATTCTATAAATTTTATGTATTTATTTCTTGTTAATGCATCTGCTTATATTGTGTTTTGGGTTTAGTTTACAATTTTAATGTGATGCACAAATATAGGTGATTATATTGGTTAACTGAACGCAAGTAAGAATATCATTTACGCAGAGCTAACTGTGATTGATTAGTAAGATAAGTATAACACTTAAGATAACTTGGGAGCCTATACATTATGTTGTCATAGCTGCATATAAGTACCTGGATCATGGGTAAAGCCTACGCGAAGGTCAATCGTACACCTTTGCAGAGGTACCAAGGGGCAGAATAAAGGGGTAGACTAATAGAGCCCTAAGGCTTAGCAACTTGCACGAAAGTAGGTACTGAGGGTAAAAGCCGACATCACGACCATCTCAGGGTGTGGAAAATTGGTTCGAGCATCCCCCCATACTGTTTTGAGTGAGACTTTTGTCCGTGCTCCACGGGCTGATGTCGAAAGGGCCTGTAGTGTAGGGATTTTTTGGGCTAACTAACATTGAACCTGGGTTAGGCCCCACAAAGCTAGCAAATGGTTCCATTGCTTTGACCAGAATTGCATAAGAGATGTGTGATGTTGTATCACTGGAATCCAACTAAGAAAGAGGTCAAAGATTGGTTGGATAGGAAGATCCACGAATTTACGATGCAGGAGAACAAAAACCCGTAGCTGAAAAAGGAACGGTGGCTGGACAGGTACCTATATAAAGAAATCCATGAGATCTTTTATTGTTCCTTTCTAGTTGAGTTATATGAGTGGATCGCGAAGCTAGCAGATAGCTAAGGAAGGTGGAGACTTGAAGGTCCTATTTTCTGGACACTGGAGTCAGTACAAAAACTGGAAGCCTCTAAGGATAACATTGCTTGTGTTGTCAATCATTGTCTCGATCGCATCATAGGAGGATTTGTGACTGAATTCATAGTTGATACCTCAGTTAGTTACAGTGAGGCAGAGAGGCGCTTTCTCAAAGGTCCACGAGGTAAGTACTTGAAGTCTTTAAATACCTGTATTAAGATGTTATTGTGCGAAAAATGGGTTATGAAGCTACGTTGATGTTGGGAGCTACGCAAAGTGGAAAGACTTATAGAAACGAAGGAAGAAAGTGTCCTGAATATATCCCACTGATTTCACCACCGTTGGGTGACGAAGAGGGAGTAGCACAGGCTTTTTTGTGAAGTGTAGTTTAGTTAATAAGATAGGGATTCCCTCGACTACCACCTCCACCTAAACCACCTCCAAATTCACCACCATCACCTGTGAATTCGCCCATACCACCACAACCTCCACCACAGTTCAACATGGAAAATTCAGTGAAGCTTCCTTTATTTAAGGGCTTGGGAAATGAGGACCTGGACCAGTTTTGTTTCGTAGTGAAAGTTGTATGGTAAGCTCAGGGCATCATAGATGATCACATGAAGAATGAAACCTTGGTTAGTTATTTACAGGATTGTGTGCTAACTTGGTACATAAAGTACTCTAATGATAACCGAAATGCTGGGTTGGCAGAGATCCAAACCGTGATGAATAAAGAGTTTAGTAGGCCTAAATTTGACGTAGAGTCAATTGTGGGGTTGAAGGAAATCATGATGAAACTAGGTGAGACACCTTGGGAATTGGATCAGAGATTGAAGTGTAAAATCCGCGAAGCCAATATGAACTTAACTAATGGAAAGCACCGCGAATGGTTCGTGGCTTCGCTCCTTCCTCACCTAAGGGTTTCACTAACACAACAGAAGATTACAACTCAGGCAGAGGCCTTGGAGATTGCCATAATATTGCATGGAACATTGATGTAAGATTCGAATCTGGGGGTTCAACAGATCCATGTGTAGTTGCAAAATATTTTCCTTAAAATGAAAAGTATGAATGAGGACAGAATAGTTCGACCGGAGGCACGTGAAGAAATATGGTGCCTGAAATGTAAAGGTTAGGGGCATGACAAAGACTGTTGCCCAGTATTCATGAACTATATTGCAAAAGGAGGACCGATGCCTTTGAGACTAGAATCCCAAGCAGGACTGAGCACGGGGCCTACGTTGTGGTGCACTCTATGTCAGGTAGCAGGAAAACATACAACGAATAGTTGTCATTTGCTGTAGAAGTTTGTAAGAACATCACAATAACTATTCTACAACTTCTGCAGGTCGGTGGAGCATGATGAGCGCAACTACTGAAGTTATGAATTGAGGATGGATAGAACACCCACCTATAGAGTCCAGGTAGAAACTCGACCTCCAAACTAAAATGCTTGGATGGTGCGAATAGGCTTTCAGGGGCGCGGAAAAGACTGAGGCAAAGAAGGACCTAGTAGAGGTCGGGGACAACTGATTTGTTATCATTATGGAGGACCAAGATACTATGCCCATGAATGCACTAACCCAACACGTCCGTTGTGCAAATATTGTACTTAGTTTGATCATGAGACAAAATACTGTCCTACACTGATAGTGAGGATACGCGACAAAGGGGTGCTACCACCTCAGCCGAATCAAAACCTGCAGATGATGAGGGCTGAGCCTCATGAAGAGGATCCGAATGTGAATATAGTGCTTTGAAGTAGAATTGCAAGGAGTGATGATAAGGGGAAACAACTCGAAGATAGCGCATGGCTTCACAAAGATCTGATGAATGAGGTTTAATTTGATTTGCAGCACATACAAAACGTTAATGGAAGTAGAGAAGAGCTTCATTGAGTCCTCTACCTCAGGGAGAAGGGATACGCCTGATCAAGAAATGGACCATTCTATGCTTACGACATTTCTAGAGACCTGCATGAAGCTGTTGCGTGTTAGCAAGGTTGTGAAGGGGTTACAGGAGCTTATAAATAGATGCACTGGAAACACTCCGGGTGAACCAAGCATTGTATTGAAGATTGGTAAGCATAAAGAAAGGACAGGGCGAGATGAGACTGACCGCGTAGATAGGAGAATACAAAATGGATCAGGTCATTCTAGATCTAGGGTCAAACGTAAACATTTTACCAAAGCAGACTTGGGAGTGGATGGGAATACATGTGTTGCAGTGCTCTTCAATTTAGTTAAGGATGGAAAATCAACAGAAGATCATCCCCATGGGACGACTGCAAGGAGTAACTATAAATGTTGAATGTGCGAGAGCATTAGCTAACTTCAAAGTGATAGAAATTGTGGATGACAACAACCCCTACCCTGCGCTCCTTGGCATTGATTGGGCTACTGACATGAACAGGGTAATCAACCTAAAGATTTGAAAGATGATATTTGAAAATAAATCACTTCATGTAATAGTGCCACTAGATCTTGCTGAAGGATCTCGCGATATTGAACTAGTGCGCAATTACGAAAGTGATGATGGTTTGGACTGCATATATAAAATAACAGCACAAGACCAATATTGGGTGAATCTAATAGTGGATGGATGAATTACATGGGATCTCGAGAGTTCCTACACCTCAGACTCTGATGAATAATTAGGGCACTGGTAGAATCGGCTACATGAAGTATCCACGATGAGCTACATAGTGATGGCATAGTTGCCGCACTATGTATCGTTAGTGGTAAGAAATATGCCTACTTATGATGGCTTGACTGCTGTAGATGTATTTTTTGATGCATTTGAGAGGGAAGTACCAGAGAATTAGCACTTCCAGGCTTTGTACTGGGCACTGCGCTCTACGCCCACAAGATTTTCGGGTAAGCACAAGGGTAGTTTTGATGATTGGTGTGAGTTAGGACGATAATGTAGACATGCTTTGGGAAGCCGAAGGTATAAAACATGGACAAATATGATGGAAAGGATGATCGACATGCACACTTCGTCAAATGGGATAAGGCTTATGGAGCAAGGCCCCAACTTGAATGGGTGTACTTGTTCTGTCACACCTTGGATGTCATCCCGATGAATTGGTACTTGGAAACAGAGCTATGCCATGGTACGGGTGAATGGGATATTCTGCGCGAAGGATTCTAATGACGTTCAGCTTCGAAGACAAGTTTGACTTTATTGACGAAGCACTACAAGAAGTAAAAGAAACAATCTTTAGGATATCACAAGATTCTTTGGATCTTATTCAACCCGATTGGACTACTCAGTTGAGCCACATGCTGGAATGCTATAACGTGACTGCTGAAGAGGAAGACGAGGATCCTCGAAAGATTAATATCCCTAAAAATGAGGGTCACACGAGGTCAAGGGACCATAGATTAAGAATCATGATATAACCACGCCAATGAAAATGTAACAAGTAAATATTGGTATAAGGGCGAAGCCAAAATTCGCGAAGATTAGAGATTATTGGGATGATGCGATGGTAGATAAGGTCGTTGAATTGCTCCGCGAATACCAGGATTTGTTCCCTACCAATTTCATGAAGTCAAAGGGGATAATAGGAGAACTGGGGGTTATGAAGATCACATTAAAGCCTGATGCAAAGTCGATTAAGCAAAGACCTTACCATCTCAATCCAAAGTATAAGGAAAAGGTCCACTTAGAGCAAGACAAGATGCGCATGGTAGGCATCATTGAACCCATAGAAGAATCTGATTAGGTAAGCCCAATGGTGGTACAGGAAAAGAAGAAGAAGGATGAAATAAGGATATGTGTAGATCTCAGGAAGTTGAATGATGCTTTCATACATGATCCTTTCCCGACTCCATTCACAGATGAGGTATTGGATAATGTAGGTGGCCAGGAAGCATACTCCTTCACTGATGGGTTCTCTAGGTAGCATTAGATGAAAATCACACCTGAGGATAGAAGAAAGATGAAATTCCTAACTGAGTGGGGATGTTTTCAATACACTATAATGCCTTTCATATTGAGGAATGCACCTGTGATTTTTTTGCGCGTAATCATTGCTGCATTCAAAGAATTCATTAATAAGTTTCTGGAGGTGTACTTTGATGACTGGACTGTGTTTTGGTTGTTAAAATGCCATGTAGCAAGTTTATCCTTGATATAAGATACTTGTCGAAGGTACTGGATTGCGCTCAATCTAAAGAAATGTATGTTTTTTGTGCCTTTTGGGACTCTGTAGTGTCATGTGGTTTATAGACGGGGACTGAGGGAAAATACCATGAAGATCACAATGATAATTAACTTGGAGGCACCAAGGAGTGTGAAATAGTTGCGTGCAACGTTAGGACATATTTGGTATTACATGAAGTTTATCAAGGGCTATGCCTAGATCACTGCACCTATGGAGAAGTTGTTGAAAAAGGATGTCACGTTGTGTTGGAACGAGGACCGTTAGAAAAGCTTAGATGTATTGAAAGGAAAAATGGTCACCACACTGATTTTAGTCTTCCTGCATTGGAAGAAGGAGTTTCATGTACATGTAGACGCGTCATGTATAACATTGGGAGCAGTACTAACACAGGCTAGCAGAGGAGAATTGGACCATCCTATAGCATTCGTAAGCAGGAGGTTATCCAAGGATGAGAGGAACTATTCCACCACCAAGCACGAAGGGTTAGCCATGGTATACGTGCTCCAGAAGTTTAGGTGTTATTTTCTGGGTGGACATTTTAAGATGTATGCAGATCTTTTGCATTGAAATACTTGGTCAATAAGCCTTTGTTGGGGGGGGGGGAGAATCTATAGGTGGTTTTTATTGTTCCAGGAGTATGATTTTGAGGTTATTGTAAAGCTTGGACGACTGAACGCGCGACTAGACCATTTGTCGCACATCGAAACGGGGGAAGAACCCACTAATTTGTAGGAGGTATTTCCTGACGCACAACTATTTGTAGTGTTCATCGTAAATGGTCACTTTGAAGACATCATACACTTGCTAATGATAGGAACCACCCCAAAAGGCTGCACTGTCAAGCAGAAGGAGTTAGTGGTTCGTGCGGTAAACTTTTCTGTCATTTCCAGACATCTGTACAAAATGGGATTTGATGAAGTAATACAACGATATGTACTAGAGTTTGAAAGTAGTAGTGTCCTCGCAGAAGGTCATGGGAACATCGCGGGTGGGAATTATGCAGGAAGGGTGATCATGCAGAAGATTATACGTGTAGGTTTGTGGTGGCCAACCCTCCATCAGGATTCAAATTCTGACTGCAAGGCATGTGATGTGTTGCAAAGGTCTGGTAGGCCATCGCAGAGAGTTGATCTGCCTCTGAACCCACAGATGACATTGCAAGCTTTCAAGGAATGGGTGATAGATTCCATGGGACCCATTCAGCCCCAAGGAAGGAAGACGGGAGTGTGGTACATTATCACTGTGACTGAGTATTTGACTCGATGGGCAGAGCACGATGGCTTCATTGGGAGAGAAATATCATACCATGTGGGTTCATATTGGGTAATATATATTGAGGAAAAAATGACATAATATAATGGGGGATATATAGGTGGTAAAGGTCTTTTATATTAGAAAATATAAAAAATGGAGCTTAAACTTAATGAAAAAATATAAAGAGGTATAAAAAATGTTAATGAAAAAATTGATACATACAATATCTAGCAAAAGTAGGGGTTTTTAAAATTGAGAATTTGTATTGGGTTCATATTGGAATGGGGTTAAATAATGTTATTTTTAGAGAGATTTTCCAATATTTAGTCAAATTAAGGGTATTGTTTAGTATGCCACAAATGCACATGATATGTCATAGGTTCACTAAGTGAATCCCCTGTGTGGCAGATGCATAGCCTGTGAAGGATTGCACAGGCATGACTACTGCCTCTTTGAGTATGTACTGACATGATTTGGGTGTCAAAATTTTTGATGAGTGATCATGGTACACACTTTTTGAACAAAAAGATTACCACGCTGACGGAGGAATTTCAGGTATATCACTAGAAAACCATGCCTTATCACCCACAGGCTAATGGGATGGTGGAATCATTCAATAAGGTGCTGGAAAACGCACTGACTAAGGTTTAGAATGCTTAGTGAAGTGATTTGGACCTACGCATACTCGTAGTACTATGGGCTTATCGGACGACATGCAAAAAGTTGACTGGACAAACACCCTTCAGGCTTGTATATGGTGTTGAATCAGTGATGCCCATGGAATTCATTGTGCCTAGTCTGTGCATAGCGGCCCCCATGGGTATGACGGATCATGGAGTCCTGGAAGAGAGGCTCATGCAACTTACTGAGCTTGAGGAAGCAAGATTTCTAGCTCGATTTCACCTACAGGTCTAAAAGAAACATGAAAAAGCATGACATGATTAGCACATTAAGTTGCGATCCTTTAAGGTAAATGATCTGGTTTTGTTAGATGGCAGCAAGTCTGATAAATTTCCAGGGAAATTCAGAATGCACTGGTTAGGGCCCTATGCAATTAAGGAGATTACCGACGGCGGGGTAGTTTAGTTGGTTAAATTGAATGGAGATCCCTTCTTAGCAAAGGTGAAATGCAGACAATTGAAGCCATACACAGGTGATTTGGCCAGGTGACTATATGAGGTAGCATAGTCTTAGCACTCCAAGCAGCTAAAAGGAGGTGTGAGACTATAAATACACTGCCCAGGATGGTGAACTGTGCGATTGGAGGATTGTGCGGGATGAGGAAATGTCACAGGGTTCGTGACACCGTGAAGAGAGTTGCGCTACCCAGGGAGAAATCGTGCAGGTTAGCCGGAAAGTGAGCGTTAAAGTCATTGTTCATGACTGGTAGGAATGCAGCCAAATGGAGTAGGTGGTCGACATTTAGACAAATTTTCTAGGTAAGATCCTTGGAAATTTACCGCAAATCTGGAATTAATGAAACGAATGTGAGGGGAATAGTCAAATTTGAATTTGCAAGTGCCTATAAATTACAGGTGGCTGCCTAGTGAAAACACTTGGAATTTTGAGAATTGAGTTGTTAAGCTCTTAGGAACACATGGACTGTGAAAAATTTGAAGATTTAATAGAAAGTTCAGTATTTGAGATGTTGACAAAGGAGACATAGGAGTTCTTTCATAGAATCATGTCAACACTTGCAGAAGCTATGAGTGCTGAAGCTGTCATAGTCGAGGGGGATGTGCCTGAAGTTGTTAGGAAATAAGAGGGACTTGCTCAAGAGGTTACAGAGGTATTAAATGAAGTTCCAAAATCACCACAGACACCTGGACTGAAGCTGACCCCAGCCAAGGAGAGTGCAAAGGACAAAAAGGGCAAGCAGGTTGTGATACCGGTGCATATATCACCTAGACAAAACCCCCAGAAGGAAAAGCCCACCACACAGGAAAATGGAAAAACAATTAACCGGGAGATGGAGGAGGAAGAAATTGATGACATCCCGATGGATGATGAGGACTTGGGGGTTGAATTGGAGGAAGTTGAAGTCGAGGGTTCTGACCCTATCACTAAATTACAGAGTACATCCCTCCATGCAAGGGCAAGACCAAGGTGCCAAAAGACATTGAAGAGAGTAAGGTGACCTTGCACACCCCTTCACTGCTAGATGAGATTGTCTTTGAGGGACCATGCTTGGGGTGGGTTCCTCTGTTAAAATTGGAAGATTGGGACTTATTTGACCATGAGAAGTTCCTGCACTTGGCGACAGAGCAGCTAATGTGCCATGTTGTTGACACAACAACTAGGATGACTGAATTGGAACCGCAGAAGTGGATCGGGGGAGTAGACGAGGTAGGTCTGCTCTACCTCCAATGGGTGCCACACTAAAATCGCACCCCAATTATAGTATTGGTCATCAATTAGCTACTATTCTTGGTGTACGATGGGTGCCTATGGCAGGAGGATCTGATACCTATCATCGACAGATTAATCCATAGGATCATGCGACTACTCTACACAGGAGAAAATCTGGCCATGATGTTTGGCAGAATAGGTGGTGAGTACACCCTCGTGGAAGCCATGAAGGAGAAATTCAAGTTTGTGAAGAAGCCACCAGGCTATGCCATCTCGAGTATCTGTGACCCTGCAGTCAAGGTGGCCATGCTGATTTTGGAAAGAAAGGTTATGAGGAAGTGTCGCGCAGATGAAGTGTCAGCACCATTCGTTGTTCTTATATCCCAATGGGTCGAATGAGTCCAGTTTAATTGGGCATGTCATCTCTGCGGTGAGTTCCTTGCGAACTTCCGCAAGAGACAGGAGCTCAGTAAAACCTTCCACTATGTGTGTCTCTTGTTGTCTATTGTGTTCGTAGCCTAAGAGCTAGTGGAAAATAGTCAATTACCCTTGTTTGTGTTGGACTTACTAGAAGCAGTGAAGTATGCTTCGCTTTGGGTGACCAAGGATGCTCAGTACATCAAGGATAGCAAGATATTATAGATCTTGATGGAAATGAACATCCACATGGCTATCAATCACAAATCGTGATTGTGACCTACTGTGTTTACCAAACTGTAGGAGTATAAGTTCAAGGCAGACTTTCACCATGTATTGATCAGGGCACAGAAGGACCCTAAGAAGACATGGTATGTCTTGCCTTACTTAGCAATGGATGATGTGATTGATGAAGTTCTTGATCTTTGGTCAGCAGAGTGGTGCACTACCTCAGACTTGGCAGTAGGGTCAAGCAAGTTCACTGCGTAACACAAAAAGGAGGAGGCCAAGCTCAAGATGGTGTAGCTGGCCAAGAAAAGGAGGAAGGAGGTCATTGAGAAGGCCCAAGAAGAGCTCAATTCTACCCAGTAGATAGAAAAGAAGACAGGTGAAACAGAGCATGGCTCTGACAAAGGCGTGAGGCCGCCTTTGCTCGAAAAAGAGGAAGAAGCATACGAGCAAACAAAGTAGCATGGAGCGGACCCGCATACGACGTTGGACCATGTCAAGCATCCAAGGCAACAAGTAAAAGTGGGGTTGAGGAAGAAATCCAAGGCTAGTAAGGCGTCGCTGGACCCAATCACCCTCACAGAAGGAGATTTGCATGACATTGGAGACACGGTGCAGATGTAACCATGGAGATGCTACAACAGTTCAAGTAGCAACAACAACTACTATTGGGGGCCATCCAGACGAGTCTACATGAGCTACAGACCTACACATCACAGGCTGGCACAGTGTCCACTAGCCTCGCTATCAGTGTTTTAGAAGCTGCCAAGATGCTGTGTGCGAAGGTCTCCCGAGTGATTGTGCTGCTGGATGGAGAACTAACCACATAAAATGAAGCTAATAGGCCCATTGTTAGTTCCCTCAAGGGAGTGGGGTTGAACTTGGCAGCACTCCTTGACGAGGTGCTCCACCTACTGCAAGATGGAGTGATCATGAATTTGAGGGCCCGTGAACACCACACTATGTAGGTAACCAGTGAACATCAGATCAATAATGTGCAGCTGGCCCTATAACGAGACTCTACCATCACCATCATGACCGAGGTAACTGACTGAAACAAACGCATAGTTCAGGTCATGGAGGAGGCATGCCAAATGGTCCTGGAATTGGCCATTCCTGAGGGAGAACCGGTCGAGGTGCATGTTCGAAATCTTGCTACAGGGGTGCATGATGCTTGCATAAAGTTGGCTAAGATTCAGCTGGCGTTGAACCTAGAGATTGAATATTTACATTTGGAGACCCAGTCTTCAAATCTGCCAGAAGTAATGGAGCAGCATGAA
The DNA here is from genome assembly GCA_000404065.3 of Pinus taeda. Taxonomy (NCBI): domain Eukaryota; kingdom Viridiplantae; phylum Streptophyta; class Pinopsida; order Pinales; family Pinaceae; genus Pinus; species Pinus taeda. The sequence goes on from APFE031514896.1 coordinate 279,246, forward strand.
ACCATTGTCATAGAGGTGATAGTGGCAGTAGACAGTGTAGTAGTAGACTACACATGGTTGTTTAAACATTCATTCGAGGTCCTGACGAGCCTATAGGAGGACCCTAACATACATCGGTTGGAGATAGAGGTGTGAGAATTGCAACAAGACTATGACGAAATAAAAGGTACATTGCACATCGTCGCAAAGACTGGAAAACCCGTAGGAGGCCAAAACACTAAAAGAAAAGGTAGATGCAGCGCAGAACAAAGAGGTGGTGTTGAAGGCATGCTTGAAGCCCTAGTTGGATGAGGCTTATTCGATCATGGCCTCTATTGAAGGAAAGCTTGCTAATATGCAAGCAACACAATAGAAGCTTCAAGCTGACAGTTCAAGACAAGTGATAGAGCAGTTGGCTGAAGAAGCAAAGCAGGCGGCTATACAGTACACTGCCGAGGTTGCCGTCATACAAGTCAAACTAGGAGGTCTTCATGCCAATATCTCCGCACCCACAAAGTGACTTGAGGGCAAGTTACCATGTTTGTGTTGGGGGCCTGTTGGGAACAAGTTCCCACCAGGACAGTTTTGGGGCTAAAAGCCCATGTTCTCAAAAAATTTTGTAATAAAGTTGTAAAGTCTCCACATTTTATCGTCACAGAGTGCGAATGTGTCAAGAGTCATAAAGGGTTTTCCACCCTTATTTTGTAAAGTGTAAAGTCGGTTGTAAAGATCCACCCATGGTGTGTGGACCATGGGATTGTATAAAAAGGATCTAAGTAAGTAAGCTCTAAGTAGTCTTTATTTGAATAGCAAAGAATGAAGTAAGGAGTTAAGCATTGCAGTCTAACTATTGTCGCGTCTTAGCATAGGTAGAGGCTCTGCAGCTACGTGCATAGAGGCCGACGGTGGAAGTCCATAGCTGAGTCCACGAACCCCTGTAGCTGTGTGCACAGGGCAGATAGAGTTTGTCTTAATATGAGATATCAATAAAGAGAAGTATTTTGCAAATTCTGTATTTATTTCTTATTAATGCATCTGCTTATATTGCATTTTGGGTTTAGTTTACAATGATTATGTGATGCGTGAATATATGTGATTATATTGGTTAATTGAATGCAAGAAAGAATATGTATTTACGCGATGCTAACTATGATTGATTGGTAAGATAAGTAGAACACTTAATAAAACTTGCAAACCTATACAGTATGTTGTCATAGCTGCATGAAACCACCTAGATCATGGGTTAAGGCTGCATGAAGGTCAATTATACACCTTCGTAAAGGTACTGAAGGGCAGAATAAAGGGGTAGACAGACAGAGCCCTAAGGCTTAGCGACCTGCACAAAATTAGGGTTTGAGGATAAAAATCGACATCATGACCATCATAGGGTGTAGAAACTTGGTTCCAACATCCCCCCATACTGCTTCGAGTGAGACTTTGGTCTGCACTCCACAGGCTGATGCTAAAAGGGCCAATATTGTAGGGATATGTTTATCTAACTAATGTTGAACCTGGGTCAGACCCCACAAAGTGAACACTCTCTAATAATTACAAATGCATCATATCTCACTAATTTACCAAATTTTAATATGTCCTATTTACTTACAGGTCAAAGTGAAAGTTTTCTCAGGCATACACAGACAAACATTTAACACAATGAAAGATTAACACAGTTTTAGAAAGTGGCACTGGTCTGCATTTAGAAAGCATTCCCCTTCTTGAATCCTATTTTCTACTCAATCCCTTTCTATTTTCCCTCTATGAGTACCCTCGTCTTCTCATCCCTTTCTAAATATAGTTCACCTACAAATCCAAAGACAACCCAGGTGTAAAATTGGTAGAAGATAACCATGCTAACTAAGAAGAAAGAATAGAATCTGTTCAATTCAATGGTGCACCCAGCAGTGGATTTGGACCATATTCCACTTGCAGATAGAGATTTGAAGATACATGAGACCATATCTAAATTTCACTTCTTTGACATCTAGTGTTGGTGGGATGAAAAATTCGTTGATGGAATGGAAGATATAGGACTTTGGGACACAAATTTTCCTTTCTACATTTTTCCCAAAACCCATAGCTACCCACAATTGATCAGAAAATGCCAGTTCTGCTATATCCCACAAAAAAGAGTTGTAATATCCACTGCACGAGAAATGTTGTTCACCATTGATGCTAAATTTATAATGCAGATGATGCAAGCTCCTATCATTGAAGGAACCGCTCCTTTTTCCCATGAAATCCTCAGTGAAATGTACCAAAGACTAAATTTTGCCAAAAGAGCTAAAACCCTAGAACTCTTCATGATTGAATAGACCCCGCTGCCTAGCAAAAATCCCCCATATTTCTCGTCTTCCTTCCCTGATAGAACCAGGCATATAGTCACTGTACTATCATATCTACTAGGCTATTATTCAGATCAGTGGATTGATGAGGCCATAATAGGTTTCCTATCCATATTGTCATCTGATTCAAAGCCCTCTATGTTGTTTAATTTTAGCCAGTTCCTGGAATAAGCCATCCATGAGCAATTCATAAATTTCACCACCGAGGAAGTGTTTATGTATTCTTCAGTATTAGTGTAGATGTTTGTTTATTTTTAGGCAGGCCAATTTCAATTTGTAATGAGAAAGTTAAATGAAGAAGGTGAACTACAATCTGTCATCTTCTGGACAACCTTGATGATGAAGGATCAAAGGGACTTCACATAAAAAATATTCATAGAAATGTTTGTCCATCCAGCTATGAGCCTCCTCAACGGTATAGTAGAACCCCAAATTAGTGAAGAAATTAAAAGGATTATGAAACTAAGAGACCAAGAAAGAACAGGAGATTGGTACTTGTACCAAACTACACAGAATTAAGGGTATATGGATGTGAATTGGCCCCTTACAAGCTTCCAAATTTCCTCCCCATGAGGATCGTTTCACTTGAGTATATCAAGCAGATGAAGTACATTTTGTAGTAGCAAAGAAGAATTCTCAATTTAGGATCAAATCCCAAATTGGCCCTTTTATTTACAACAACAGGGTAGCAGGTGAGGAGGCTAACAAGAAATTGAAAGAAATGAAGTTCACTCATAGCTTCATATGGTCCTATGACCCATGGGGCGTCATCTCCAATAAAAGGGTAGAAAACAAATCAACACCTTATATTCACACTCATAAGACTGAAATAGCGAAATTCATGAACCAGATAGAGTGGATGCCTAAAACCTTGCAAGAGGATGAGGAGAAAATAATTTCTTCTTAAAGTGCATAGACTCCTAGATAGAAAGAAAGGCATAGTACATAGGATAGACTAGACAAGGCCAAGTAAGAGTAAAAAGAAACAATTGGGAAAAGATCGAGAGAAGACTAGTTACTAGGCACTGATACTTCTATGAAATAGTTCAGACTGAAATTTAGGAAAATGGAAAGGATACGCTTGGACATGGACCTAGGCAAGGAATCACCATATAAAAGAGTTATTAATATCAGTGATATTCCCGATTCATCTCTAACACGAGCTCAATCTTTTCCTACCACTTCCAACCACATTAGGCACATAAGAAATTATACGAGAATGTAAAATATAAACCCTAAAAGTTGTATTTATTTGACCAGAGTGAATGCCTGTTTTTCCATGATAATGTACTTTAAACAAGCTTCTCTTAAAGATTTGGTAAAGAATTCTATTGGCTGTTCATATCCTTCTCTATTTTCTGTAATAGTACAACTACAATAGTATGTTCAGATGCAAAAGAAAAAAATAAAATATTTGTTGAAATATGGGCTGATTAAAATTGGACCTTCTCTTAATTCTTGTTTGACTAGATCAAACGATTGTTTGGCATCAACATTCCATTTAATTTTTTTATCTATCTTGAGCATGTTTGTTATATTTCTAAGCAGTTCAACAAGATTTGGTATGAATCTTCTCAAAAAGATAATTTTTTCAATAAAAGATTTAAGTTCCTTTTTGTTTCTTCGATGACTGATTTTAAGGACACCTTCGGTCCTACTAGGGTTAATTCCAATTCCATCTCTAGAAATGATATGGCCTAGATGTTTTCCTTCTTCAAGTCCAAACAATGTTTTCTTGGGATTTAGTGAGATAACAAATTTTTTGCATTTTCCAAATACTCCTTTCAAATGTGCTAGGTGTTCTTCATCATTCTTTGAGAAAATTGTGATGTCATCGAGATAAATCACAATGAAATGTCCAATTTCATCTGCAAAAGCAATGTCCATTTCTCTTTGGAAAGTGGCACCAACATTCATTAATCTAAAGGGCATTTCCACATGCATGAAAGTTCCCCAAGGAGTAGTGAAAGTTGTTTTATCTTGATCATTAGGATATACTAAAACTTGATTATTCCTTGAGAAACCATCTAGCAAGGAGATCCTACTAGAACATACTACTCTTTGTAATATGTGATCCATTTTCGGTAAGGGGTTGTCCTTAAGGGAAACCTTGTTTATATTTCTAAAGTCAATGCACAATCTTATTTCACCAGTCTTCTTTCTTGTAGGCACAATATTGGATACCCATTTGGAATGATATGGACTATTATTTTAGCCTCATGCATTTTCTTGATTTCCTTTTCAACCAAGGGTATTCAAACAAGATTTATCCTACGCAAATTTTGTTTAAACTGTTTCTGGTCTTCCATGATTCAAATTTTGTGCTATATAATGCTAGTATCATAATCTTTCAAATCCTCATAGCTCCAAGCAAACATATCTATGAATTCTTTAAAGAAAGATATATACCTTCATTTTTCCATGATGGGCAGTGATTTTGATTGTTTTATGATTTTGAGGTTTTGATCACTGCCTATGTTGCATTCTTCAGTGTTTGTTCTTGTTGGTTCCATTTTTCTCTTTTTGGCAATGCCATTGAAGTCAAACAACTCTTCTAAAGGGGCAAGCCCTCTGGGAAAAATGTTATCCTTGAATTGAAGTACTTTGAATTTCTCTTTTTTTAAGTCTTTATGTATTTCAATTTCATGTACAGTTTTATTTGCTGAAATATTTACATCAGAAACAACAACTTGCTCTATACTAATATGTACATCGGTTTGACTGTCTAGTCCATCCTCCAAATCTATGTTTCTATTCTCAAATTCATCTTTTGATTGTAAAAAAATATCAATTTGTTTATCACTTCCAAAAACTTGCCAATATATCATGTTATCAGGTACTGCAGGACGATGTTTCACCTCAATTGTGTGTTGCTTGTTTGGGTGAGGTAATTTTCACGTGCTCGCTGAGAAAGCAAAACCATTTTCCAGTACATTTTGGATCCTTGTGATGACAGAAAGGTCATACTCTTCAAATGTTTTTAGGAAATCAATCACAGCATTTATCTACTCTCTCAATCTAGGATTCTTTGTAGAATATTGTCCTTTAATTTTCTTTATGATCAATTCAGAATCTCCTTGGACTGAAATTCTTCTAGCACCTAATTTTTTAAGCAATTTTGATCTGGACTTAAAAAGGAATGCAAAAAATTACAGAGATAACCATAAAAAAAGATATGCAATGGAAATAATGCTTCATTTCATTGATGTAAAATATTGAATAATGCTTACAAACAATAATGTAAATAAACCAGCTAGGGCGATGGTAGCTTATCTCTGAGAAGAGATGTGGTGGCTACATGCCTCTGAACTATTTTGAACTGTGTTACAATTAGGCTTGAAGACCTATTTATTGTTGAGAAACAATTTAAAACCCTTAACATTCCAAAACCTAACCCTAGAAGATGAAACACCAAACTGTGGGCCCCGTTTGGGTAAATTGGTACATCAACTTCCCGGGGTTGTAACTTTGGCATAAGATCTCCATTTGACATGTACAATAGCTCATTAGAAAGATATATCCAAGAACTAACACTTTGGGAAGGGAAACATCGGTCCATGGACCCATGTTGTCTCCTGAGTTCCCAAAAAACGTCGTTTAGGGACTCAAAACGGCTTCAGAAGTTTCGAACTCGAAAAACTACTAAAAATAGCAAATTGTGCTGCAATTTAGGAAACTAAAAATGCTGAAAGAGACAGTTGTGGGGGTCCAACTGGGATAGGTGGGTGGCCACCAACATGCACCTGGATCATTCCTCCCCCCGTTGGAAGCAATGGTCCCCATTGCGCTGAATTCCTCCCTGAGATGAGGAAGCTTTTGTTGATCTGGGTCTCTGGTGAGTTGTTCTGCAATATCTGATGTGTCCAGAAATGGTGGGAAGCATGGTCGACGATGATCCAAATTGAACACTCGGTGCAAGCCAAGGAATGGAGGAATGCTATGCTTCAAAGCATTGTTGTCCGTAGCCTTGGTACTGGTGTAAGGACCATGTCGGAGTCGCCTGAGTTTCTGATGGGTTTTTGTAAGGCGTTCTCTCTGCAGATGTAACCAAACTTTGTCACCCACCTGAAACTTGTGTGGTACCCTTGTGGGTGAGGAGAAGTTGTTCCTATGTCTTGTCATGACCGTATCCCTTTGCTGTTGCTGCTGCATGGAGGAACCCTTTGCGGGGGTCATGGATGTGGTGACAATCTTCCCCTTACTTTCGGAGTGAACCAGATAGAAAATGAATTTCCTGGTCTAGGAGATGAGCTTGTTGCCTTTCTTAGTAGCAATCAAAGAGGTGGCGGTAGGTGGGGCTACCTCTGGTATCCTGTATAATGAATTATCCAAAGAAATAATGATAGCATGAAGCCTTGACTCATACACAGCATGTCGCCTCCACAAGTATGGTTGGCCTAATAGTACATCACAAACATCCAGAGGTGTAACATCACACAATACCTCGTCTGTGAAGGGCTTGATGCTGTAGGGAAGGCGACACTGCTGGCGAACTTTGAGATCTCGTCCTTCATGAAGCCACCTGATACTGTACGGCTGCAGATGTGGTGTAGTCGGTAGGCCCAACTGCTTCGCAACCTTTGCTAAAATGAGGTTCTTTTGGCTGCCACTGTCGACAATGAATTGCAGCGACGAACCCTTCACCCACATCTGTGAGTGGAAAAGGCGCTCCCCTTCCTCTGGACTTTCAGGCTCATTTTTCTAGATCTTGGCGGTGGCAACAGTGATGC
>APFE031514896.1:287145-367737 GCA_000404065.3 Pinus taeda
AGCCCTAACTTCTTATATCCTAACCTCGTTGGGGACATGCAAAGAAAAGCAGAGAAAAAAGAAAACCGCTCTGATACCATTGATCCAGACTTAAACAGGAACGCAAAAAATTACAGAGATAACCATAAACACAAATATGCAGCGGAAATAATACTTCATTTCATTAATGTAGAATACTGAAATATGCTTACAAACAGTAATGTAAATAAACCAGCTAGGGCGATGGTAGCTTATCTCTGAGAAGAGATGTGGTGGCTACATGCCTCTGAACTATTCTAAACTGTGTTACAATGAGGCTTGAAGGCCTATTTATTGTTGAGAAACAATTTAAAACCCTTAACATTCCAAAACCTAACCCTAGAAGATGAAACACCAAACTGTGGGCCCCGTTTGGGTAAATTGGTACATCAACTTCCCGGGGTTGTAACTTTGGCATACGATCTTCGTTTGACACGTACAATAGCTCGTTAGAAATATCTATCCAAGCACTACCACTTTGGGAAGGGAAACATGGGTCTATGGACCCATGTTTCCCCCAGATTTCCCAAAAAACGTCGTTTAGGGCCTCAAAACGGCTTCGGAAGTTCCGGACTCGAAATTGTGCTGCAATTTAGGAAACTAAAAAAGCTGAAAGAGAAAGTTGTGGGGGTCCAAATGGGATAGGTGGGTGGCCACCAACATCCACCTGGATCAAATTTCAAGCCTAATAGTAATGTCGCATATTCTTCTATATTGTTTGTACATAGAAAATTCAATTTGTAAGAATGGCCTTCACCCTAATTAGTCTTTGAATTGTATAGCCAGACTCCTGCACCAAAACCTATTCTACCACATGAACCATCAAAAGTAATATTCCAAATAGGCTCTGTTTCAGAGTTCTATTGCACAATTGGTATTTGTGAGTTATGCTTTTCATTAAAATCAATTTTTGCATGAGTGACCTATGTATCTATAGTCCCATCATTATACAAAATGAAGGAATCAAGATTAGTATGGACATAATAGAGGGGATAGTTGTCTAGCTTTTCTTGGTTGCTCACCATATATTTCATTAAGGTTTCTCTATACAGTCTTCTTGGTTAGCCAAATACTGGTATTGTGGCATATGTCATATCCATTTAAAGTGTTCCTTGTAAGATACCAACCCAAGAACATGAAAATAACATGCCATACTTAGGCGGAATGTATGCTACCACTATGTCCATGACTAAACTTTTTGTTGGTATCTGGGATAATTTGACACAGAGATCCTTGATAAGACCTAGACACCTAACCTTGCTAGAGTCAAAAGAGTCCAAATATTTGTATGGTCTAGTGATTTCAAGTCCAAGTTTTTCCATAACAGTATTTGGCATAAGATTATGAGATGCAACTGAATCCAACATGGCATTATGAAGAATTTTATCGTGAATATTAAGGCTGACATAAAATGGGGGAACATCTTCTTCCTGAGGCTTGCCATCAACTTCTGGTCCAAACGACAGCTCAGGCTAATCATCATTCAAGTTTACAATATCGGTGATTTCTCCTATGTTGAGTACCTTTAGGACTTGAGACCTATACACATTTTTTTAATCAATTCAGTGAAAGGAATAGAAATTTTGAGTTTAGCAAGTTCATTATCAATACTAAATGGTGTTTGAATTTTAAGAAAAATTGAGAATTGTTGAATTGAGGCTTTTGTGATCCATATCAATTTTATGAGAGATTTTTCGGCGTAAATCACATGAAATTTCATTTTTTGACGTGTTTCGAACCCACGAGTGTGGTTCATCGTCAGGACAAGTTGAAAAATCAGATCCAGTATGCATACTAGATCTGATTCTTCAACTTGTCCTGATGATGAATCACACTTGTGGGTTTGAAACGCATCGACAAATGAAATTTCATGTGATTTAAGTCAAAAAATATCTCACACAAATTTGATAAATCATCTCTTTTAGCCACTGCTTTGGTGACAGGTTGATCCAGGTGGCTCCGGACACATGTAGAAGTATAAGAGGGCTCAAGAAGGGTCAAAAATAAAATTTCTTGGATTGTGCTTGAACCAGGTTCATGTCGAAGATCTTGTCGTCGTGATCATGGTGGTGTGAATGGTTCATCAAGCCAAGTCCCTATCCAAAATTTAGGAGCAGTGAAATTTCACGGTTGACTTGGGTGACTGGGTAGGCTTAAGGAGGCAACAATTTGGACAAAATCCGGCCACCGGATTCCGGCCAACCTAGGCTAGATTCTGGGAAAATTTTTTGCCTATTTAATTTGTCTCCTTTCGACATTTTTCCAATTTTTCAAAAATAGCCATGGCTTTATTATAAAACAAAAAAAATATAATTTTTGTGGTGGTGAGCCACCACCCCCACCACACCCCCAATACCCAATGTATAAGAAAAATTATTTATGGGTCGATGGGACATGACCCCCGCTGACCCTCCCTCAACCACCATAACCAAATTATTTAATTAGGGGTGGGCGGCCATGACCCCACCACCCTTGGAGTCCTCACACTCAACGACATTCAAAAAATAGTGGGGGATGCGGGCTGTCAACCCCACCGCCCCTCCACCTCACTATATGAAATAGCCCAAGCAGAATATGGGGGAGCGGGACATCGGGACCAACAGACCTACCTCGCAAACTCATGTATGAACCTTTTATACAGTGTTCAAATGGGAGGGGCGGGTTTTGAACCCACCACCCCTCCTCAACTAATTCCAATGATAACCAATGCGGAAAACTAACTTATTGTTTAATCTGCCCACAATTTTATATCTAAACCTATTTGCTCAGTGAGTCAGAGGAGGAAGGGGGATACACACAGTTCAAGGTAGATCCATTGCAGGTGGCGGAACCATGAGTAGTGCAGAGTGGGGGCCAGAACCATGATCTGAGTAATTTCTCGAGGGGACAATATTTTCATTTTGTGATTTTTCGACAAATTTTATATGGTTTTAGCATTTCTCGATGCCACAAACTCAATGGTGTTATCCATTTCTCCATCATATATCTACAATTCTCTGGATTTTCTATTTTGGAGGTATAAGGTTGTCATTTTGAATTTTGATGTATTTTTACTATTTTTCCATCTAATGAAAACAGGGCCTCCCCACTAATTTGAGTAGGGCCCGAAGACGTAGTCCCTCTTGGATGAACTCTGATATCAATCTGGTGTCTTCTATGCGTGACATGCTATTCTTCTCTTCCTCTTCTTTTATGCACTTGTAATTTCATGGATAAATGCATGCTTAATATGTAATTCTATAATGCATCACAAGGAAAATATTTTTGGGATCAAGTGGTATCAATGCTGGTCTTTGTAGATGTGAATTGCATGTTTGTATGCTAATAAGAAACAATATCGAAAGAGGCAAAGGGAAACTAAATTCTTTCGATCTCGAAGTGGGGAATGCACATTGAATGAGAAACATGGCAGATGAAGAGGCTTGTTATGAAGAGGAGCTCAATTTATGCAAAAACTTCTATACAGTGGCAAAAAATGTCGGTCATTTGCTTTCAAGGCTAGAGAAATCAGAAGGGAAAATGGCATAAGAACAAGGGTCAGTTCATGGAAATGGTGGAGAAGAACCCCCTCCTTCTCCTTCCATGAGTGAAAGCTCTTGTTCCTCTCATCACCATCATCATAGAAATTCAAGGGGTGCATCTAAGAAAACTTTCTTTAAATTAGATGTCAAATTTGATCTTCCCACATACAACAGTGAAAGTAATGTAGAAAAGTCTAATAACTAGGTTAGGCAGATTGAGATCTATTGTAGGATTTAGTAGATCAAAGAGGATGAGGCAAAGATTCAGTTGGCCTCTCTTTGGCCGAGTGGCACCGTTCTCATCTGGTGGGAGAGAAAACTATGAAGCAGTAAGAGTGTAGGTAATCTTCTTTCCTCATGTCCTAGTTTCATTTCCACATGAAAAGAACAATTTTATGTCTTGGGTTATAAGAAAAAAGCCTTAATGGATTCAAAATACTTAAGGCAAGGCAGAGGTCACGATGTTTAGAGCTTTACCGAGGAGTTTAGAAAACAAGCACTTAATTTGGGCATTGCACTTGACTCACCTAAAGTAGTAACTAAGTATATTGGATCATTACATAGTTATATTAGACATTCATTATTATTGTTTGAACCTACTACTATTGACTCGGCCAGTATAAAGGCCATTCATCTAGAAAATAGGGGAACACATGGACGAGATGACCACCCAAAGAAAACCGCAATAGCCAAGATAAGGGGAGAAAAACCCTCTTGTACAAATTATGAGAAAGATGGGCATGATGAAGACAATTGTTGGAAGCTGCACCCTGAGATGAGACCTGAAAGGAGTGACAGAAAGGGGAAGTAGAAAGCTTTCACCACTGTGCAACAAAACCAAGATTCCAAGTTAGAGGAATATGAGAAGGTCATAGCTGTGGGATTTGTATGAGGTAATCCCATTGACTTGGGGTCTGATTTTGGCAATGAAATGATGTTTGCAGCCCATGGGATAGTGACAAAAGGACCCACAGATTTAGGGTCTGATTCCGACAATGAAAATCAAGGATTTCAACGGACATGACGAAAAGGGCACTCACTACAACAAGACTCCAAGAACTTGAGGAGATCAACCACCACATCCAAGCAGAGAATTCTAAGCTAAGGATGCTTCTATAGGAGGCAAGGGAAGAAAAACAAAGATTACTAGGCCAGTTGCAACCCAAGGATGAGGCCTTCAAAAAGCTGCAGCATTGCTATCCGGAGGTAAAAATTGATTCCCTGATTTCATATGATTTTCATGATGATGAATTCGTTGCCTTTGAAAAACATACTACAAGGATTAGATCCAAACTATTGAAGAAGATGAGTTATCAGGGAAAGGGCCTTGACATCAAAGGCCAAGGCATCATAAACCCCATCGAAGTCAAGGAATTGTAGCATTGTGCGGGACTCAGATACGCCAGAAAGGAAATGGGAGAAAGCTCCAATACAACTAGTGACCATCTAATGATAGATGATGAAATTCCCTCTCCATAGTCGAGTGATAGTGAGGGCCCCATGAATTCTTATTTAAGGAACACCATGGAAAGCACCCCAAGGCAGCCATGAAAGTTTGGAAGAAAAAGAATCATTGTAGTCACTGCAACTAACATGGACACCAACAAACCGCGTGTCTGATGCTCCATGCTCTCGAAACATCGCTAGAGGAGCTAAAAGGGAGGAGCTGAAAGGTGAACATGTTCAACAAATGAATCCACTTTGTTAATGGTGGTCTACTTTATTAAGTTGGTTTTCTTTAAGATAGTATCTTGTTATGGCCACCATTATAAATCATACGTTGCAAGTAAATGTAAAAGTGATGGTGTGTTCCCTATCACTTCAAAATGCAACTATGATGTTCTGGCCTTTATTTATTAGTAGTTGAGGTATTGATTACTTTTTATGTAATCCCTGGCCAAGGAGTGTGTGCTATAAACTCTTGGCAAGGAAGGGTTGTTAAGTCATGTGTGGTGTGCATGATTGCAAAGAATGTACTAGTTTCGCGTGCAGGTGATTGACAGTGTGGATTGAAAAGGACACAAACAATGTGCTAAGTGTAAATGATTTTGGTGTCCAAAAGCTCCTTAGAGGGGAGGATTAGTCCAGGTGGCTCCAAACACATGCAGAAGTCTAAGAGGGCTCAGGAAGGGTCAAAAATAAAAGTGCTTGGATTATGCTCGAGTTAGGTTCATGTTAAATATCTCATTGTTGTGATCGCGGTGGTGTCAATAGTTTGTCAAACCGAGTCCCTATGAGAAAGTTAGGAGCAATCAAAGTTCAGGGTTGACTTGGGTTATAAGGCAGGCTTAAGGTGGCAGCAATTTGGACAAAATACAGCCACTGGATTACGACCAACCTGGGCCGTATTACGGGTGAATTTGTGGCATGTTTAATTTATCTCCTTCGGGCAATTTTCTGATTTTTCAAAAATAGCCATGGATTTATTATAAAACAAAAATATATAATTTTTTGGGTGGCGGGCCACCAACCCTGCCACCCCCCAAATATCCAACGTATAAGAAAAATTAATTATGGGTCGATGGGCCATGATCCCCACTAGCCCTCCCTCAACCACTATAACCTAAGTATTTAATTAGGGGTGGGAGGCCATGACCCCCCTTAGAGCTCTCACACTAAATCACATTCAAAAAATAGTGGGGGTGTGGGCTGTTAACCCTGCCGCACCTCCACCTCACTATATGAAACAATGCCAACAGAATATAGCAGAGTGGGCCATCGAGACTAGTAGACCTACCTCCCAAACGCATGTATGAACTTCTATATGGTGTTAAAATGGGAGGGGAAAGTTTTGAACCCCCGAACCCTCCTCAACTAATTCCAATGATAACCAATGCCCCAAACTAACTTGTTGTTTAATCTTCCCACAATTTTATTAAACCTATTTTCTCAGTGCATGGGAGGAGGAAGTGGGTGCACGTAGTTCGAGGTAGATCCATTGTAGGTGGCAGAACCATGAGCAGTGCAAAGAGAGGGTCGAAACTGTGATCTGAGCAATTTCTCCAGGGGGGAATTTTTTATTTTCTCAGTTTTCGACAAATGTTATATGGGTTTAGCATTTCTCGATGCCATGAACTCAACGGTGCTACCTGTTTCTCCATTAGAGATCTGAAATTTTCAGGATTCTTTAATTTTGGACGTATAAGGTCATCATTTTGACTTTTGATGTTTTTTCATTATTTTGCCATCTATTGAAAACAGGGCCTCCCCACTAATTTGAGTAGGGCCGAGAGATGTAGCCCCTCTTGGACGAACTCTGATATCAATCTAGTGTCCTCTATGTGTGGCTTGTTATTATTCTCTTCCTGTTCTTTTATGCACTTGTAATTTCATCGATAAATGCAAGATTAATATGTATTTCTTTAATGCATCACAAGGAAAAGATTTTTGGGATCACATGTTCAGTTTGTTGACTTGTACTAGGGATATCAGTTTGGACAGTTTTAGTGGAAACATTGATTGTTTTCCTGGTAACATTATTTGTGCTCTTCTTTTCTAAACTCTTTATATTTTTCTTAGAGATTTCAGTTGTTTTCTTGAGATCAGGCTCAACAGTGTTCTTGGTAGGGTTATCAGAATTATTTTTGTTTGTGTTGTCACTATTTTTTTAACTTCTAATATTATACTGTCTATGGACTTCTAATATGGCATTCTCAAATCCATGTCTATAGTCATTAGATTCTTTAGATTCCAGCTCTGTTTGAGCTAAAAAAAAATAGTTTATGTTCCTCTTGTGTAAGAAAAACAAAACTATCTTCATTTTTCCCCATTAAATTAATTTCATTTTCCTCAACTTATTCAACTACGCCTACATCTTCATCAACGTAATTTTCTTGAAATAGGGGCCTAATTTGTTGATCTGGGCCTCTTTGTTCTCTTTGTCTAATTTGTGGAGTGTTTCTTCTGGGATTTGGATTTCGATTCTAGGGAACAAGTTGATTTTCCCTAGGGACACTTCTCTCATTCAAAATTATTCTCTCCATCATTATTTCCATCGACCTCACTAAAGAATCAATCTTATCATTTGCTGCAGAAATTGAAGTCTCTTCTCTTATTGTCATCCTTCTTTTACTTTTCATCCTACCTATTTTTTCTTGTAAATTTTCTTCTACACTCACGACATCTCTTTGCATGACTTCTAATGTTGGAGAATTCATTTCCCTAAGATGTTAGGACATATCTGTATCAAATCCATCTTGGAATTTTATCAAATGTAAATCCTGTGGTGGTGTAAGATTTACAGTAATTACATTATTGGTATTTTTTAATCTAGCACAATAGTCCTGAACACTTTTAACTACTTCCCTCTTAATATTTTCATATTCTGATAAAATATATAGTGGGTAATTTTTTACTTCCCATCTATTAAGAAAGGTTTTTTGGAATGCAGGGAGATCATTTATACTATTTTCAAGCAAAGATTTAAACCATTTCCAAACTTCTCCTCCTAAACTTTGAGCAACCGTTCTGAGCTTGACACTATTTGTGTCTACCTCTTGTAGGTCAAAACAATCATTCATTTTATCCACATGTTTTTGGGATATTAAAGGACCATTCCAATCAAATAGTGTGATTTTGGAATGATAGTCTTGTGGCATATTAACCAATGGTGTTGACAACACCAAGGGAGCATACATGGCTGCCATGATTGGTGGTGGTGGAGGAATCCTTGAAGGAAGCTAAACAGTAGATGAGGTTGGATTAGCACTAGGTGGAAATGGTAGTAAAGGAATTTGAGTAACCTTGTGTGGAAGGATAAAAGAATGGGTGGGAATTATTGAGGCAGTAGGACTTGGTGATTGAATATGTGTATATTGATATGTGATGGAAGATGTTGCTATGTTAAAGGAAGTTAATTCTACTGAGTGTTGAAGGTAAGCATCATCAATTTATGAGGTGGGATCTGTTAGTAAATCTTGAAGAGTATAAAAATGTTGTAAGAGCTAAATATCTGATTCAATTTGTGAAGAAAGTTCTCTCACTAGGCTCTTTGGTAAAACTGATGGATCAAAGATAATATGATCATTCAAATTCTCTGATTTAGTCCTGAATAAACCTTATTCAAAATGTAAATCAAACTAGATATCTTGAAAGGTAACAAAGTTTTCAGGGAGCGAGTTGGCTTTGTGAAAGAATCTGTTGCTTATTTTCCTCTCGGTTCTAAGAGTTTTTCTTAAGATCTTTTATAGATTGTCCACTATGGTAGGAGGATTTGGATCTGGGTGGGATATAGTAGATATTATTTTGGGAAACAGTGTTCATATTTAAAACACTGAAAAACTAAATATATACAAGAGTAGAAAGGAAACCAATCTTAGGAATAATCCTATCATACAAAGCTTTTGACTGGCTACTCTAAATCCGAATAAAATGAAAAAAATTCAATAGTCCCCAGTATGGTCGCCACTATGTTATCTCTCTATGATTTTTAAGATTGGAAAGAAAAATATCATAAAGGACACATCAAACCACTTTGGAGTCGAGGATCTAGCCATCCTCGGCTCAGAGAGGGCTCTCTCTATATATAGATAACATATTGATTAATTGATTTGATTGATTTCTTGGGATGGATTGTAGCATCAAATCTCTCAGAGCATTCACAAGTCTAGCTAACTATATCTACTAGATCTTAAATCACAATTAGGAATGAAATGATAGAATAGTGAAATGAGTAGTGGTTAAAACACATTTAAGTATTTCTTAAGCACACTTCAGAGGAAAACATTTATATAGTAAATACAAATAGAAATAAGGTGCTCTAACTTCATATCTTATTCTAAACTTTATGTTGTACAACAAGATTTGAATGATGCACATTGAAGGAAACAACGAAACACTTAACACAAAAAAAACCATCACCAGTTAAACAATACCTCCAGTATCTTGCAAACGGTCCTTATTATCAATGCTCAATCATCAAAATTATAGTGCTCCAAAAAAAGAAAAGTTTTTTTAGTTGCTCAAGTCCAACCCCTAATACTTCCAATGCATGAAGTATTTAACTAAGATCTACAACAACTTCCATATACACTTGGCAAATTGTTATTATTGATTTGAGGCTTCTGCAATCTATATTCTGTGTGGTGTTATATTCTGGAGTTATCGCAATCATATTTGTTGTAATTGACGTTTCAAATCAACCTATGTGGTTCATAATTAGGATAAGGTCCATGAGAGAATATGTCAGAGCCTAATAGGGTAATAAATAAGGCTAGGGTGGGAATGCAAATGAATGACAGCCAACAGGTATAATTTGTTATTAATTACAACGAAACTAAAATTTGACTAGTGTAACCATGAAGTGGTCACGATGAGATAGCTTAGACATCTGGTCCCTTTTTTTATGAATGTCATTATTGGGTAATCAATTATGTTGTAGTGGTTTATTTGGATCCTCTTTAGTAAGGTGTGTTGGCTTTGCTGAGTCGGGTGGGTGCTGACTCAGCTCTGTGTTGTTCCTTCAATCATGTTTGTCCTGTTCCTCTTGGTAGTCACACAAGTCACTCCATTAATCTTCATCTAGGATTTTTACCTTGATCAACCTACAATATATCTCAATTACTTCTGCGTACCATGCAAAAGTAGCTTCACTGTGAAAATGTGTTTCAATTCATGTTCAATAAAAATTGGATTGCTGATAGATTCCAACATTTCTCTTCTTGTTATGTTGCCTCTGTTATTGGAGAGATTGACATCACATTTTTCTATGTCCTTTAACCTCTTGAAATAATATTATCTGGTCATGAGTTTATCATTTATTACAAACAGAGAAGGAAGCCCATTTTGTGTCAAAGGTTCATTTCTGTTGAAAAATATGTTTACTGACATCTCTAAATTCTGGCACTTCTCCTCAAGATGTACAGTCAAGTTCTTCTTTGTTAATACATTCCTCACTTGTATAATAGTTTTTGATTTGTTTGTGACTCCCAACTCTTCTAGCTCATACTTTTTCTTTGAATTTAGAAATTTGACGATTCTGTTGGTTGTTGTTGGCATGTCTCCCATCTCTAGGTTATTGGTTGAAATAGCCTCCTTAGATTTTTCAGCTAGCTCCTTATGTTTAAATATAATTTGGATGTTGGGCCAGATCTCATTCATGCCATTGATGCTATCGTTCTAGATGATTTCCTTAACCCTTCCTAGTGTGTTGCTAATCGATTATTCCTTTTCAGATTTCTCCAAATTGTTTATTAATGTTCATTCCCTCTAAATTTCTACTGAATGTGAACTTTCAACTCTTTTAATCTAGTCTTGCAGAACGTTGACTTGAGTTTCCAGTCTCTTGATTTAATATGTTTGAAGATTCATGCTCTCCATGGATCTGGATAGTTGTTATGTACTCCTTCTTGTCCCTCTAGTAGTAGTTGTTGGAGTGGCTATAAGTGGAAGAGCCACCATAGTAGTGATGGCCAATTGTGATGTTTTTTCCTTCTCTTGTACCATATTCTCTATATATGTTTCCATTTGTTTTATTTGGAGTGAATGCTCCATTATCAGTTTCATCATTTCTGCCTTCTGACTGTCTATTTCCTCTATTTATTTGGTAAAGGGATCCAGTGTTGCAGGCATTTTGATTTTGTTTCTCAAGGCTACTATATCAGTCTCCTTCTTCTTAATTATCTCTTCTACTGCTTTCACATCTAATGGATCATATTGAATTTTCACCAGTAAGTCTTCCAAGGACTTAATCCTATTATCTTTTGATTAGGATGAAATATTTTCCATCTTCAACTAAGATTGAGCATTTGATAAAGCCACATGAATTTTAAACAAACTCTAGAGGTACTTGTTAGAGTGGAGGAGATCATCTCACCTATTTTCTTATGAATTTCCAGCTAATCAATAGGATGACATTTTTGGCATCATATTCAAAGGAGGTTTGTTTGTAATCAGCTGGAGTTTTAGGTTTTGTTGTTTGTGCTTCAAGGAATGCCATATGCATTTTTCCTTTTTTTTTAATCGAAAGATGATAGACGTCTTCCTTGGGAAGTAGAATTTTTCTTCCAAAACTGAGTATAAGTACTCTTTTTCAACATTTCATTTCTGATCTTTATCTCATTGAGAGTATAAAAAATGGTCTCCTCCTTTTCTCTTGTTACATTTGCAGATGTGGAAACTTGGAGATTTTTTTGCCTTTCTGAGATTGGAGTGGTAGGAAAATATTGACCTCCTGTTCAAGATGAATTGGGAATATCACTGAGATTAATAATTATTTTCTATGGTGATTCCTTTCCTAGGTCCATGTCCATGCATATCCTAGCCCTTTCCCTAAATTTCAGTCTGAACTCTATCATAAAAGTTTCAGTCCCTAGTAACTAATCTTCTCTCGGTATTTTCCCAGTTATTTCTTTTTCATGTTCCTTGCCCTTTTCTGGTCTATCCTTCATACTCTGCCTTTCTTGCTACCTAGGATTATGTGCACTTGAGGAAGAAAGTATTTGCTCCTCAGCCTCTTGCAAGCTTTTGAGCATCCACTCAATCTGGTTCATGAATTTCTCTATTTCAGGTTTGTGAGTGTGAATATAAGGTGTTGATTTGTTTTCCACCCTTTTGTTGGAGATGATGCCCCATGGGTCATAGGATCATGTGAAGCTATGAGTGGACTTCATTTCTTTGAATTTCCTGTCAACCTCCTCATATGTTACCCTGATGTTGCAAATAAAAGGGCCAATATGGGATTTGATCCTAAATTGATACTTCTTCTTTGCTGCTACAAAATGTACTCATCTACATGGATCATCTACCTAATATAATCAAGTGAAAATATCCTCATGGGGAGGAACTTTGGCAGCGTGTAACGGGCCAATTCACATCTATATACCCTTAATTCTCTGTATTTTTGGTACAAGTACCAATCTCGTGTTCTTTCTTGGTCTATCAACTACATAATCCTTTTAATTTCTTTAGTAATTTTGGGTTATGTGAGGCTCATAGTTGGATGGAAAAACATTTATATGAATATTTTGTATGTGAAGTCCCTTTCATCCTTCATCACCAAGGTTGTCCAAAAGATGACAGATTGGGGTTCACCTTCTTCATTTAACTTGATCATTACAAACTGAACTTTGTCTCCCTGAAAGTAAACAAAGATGTACACTAATACTAAATAATACTGAAACACTTCCTCTGTGGTGAAATTTATGAATTTCTCATGGATGGAATCTACCACGAACTGACTAAAATCAAACAAGATAGAGGGATTTGAATCAGATGACAATATGGACAGGAAACATATTATGGCCTCATCAAGCCACTGATCTAAATAAGAGCCTAGTAGATGTGATAGTATGGTGACTATATGCCCGATTCTATCAAGGAAGGCAGAGAAGGAATATGGTGGATTTTTTCTAGGAAGCAGGGTCTGTTCAGTCATGAAGAGTTGTAGGGTTTTAGCTCTTTCGGCAAAGTCTAGTATCTGGTACATTTTAGTGAGGATTTCATGGGAAAAAGGAGTGGCTCATTTAATGATAAGAGATTGCATCATCTGTATTATGGATTTAGAATCAATGGTGAACAATATTTCTCCTGCAGGGGCTATTACTACTCTTTGTTGTGGGGTATAACAAGACTAGCATTTTCTGATCAATTCTGGGCAGCTATGGGTTTTTGGAAACAATGTAGAAAGGAAAATTTGTGTCCTAGAGTCCTATATCATCCATTCCATAAACAAATTTACCCTCCCACCAATAGTAGATGTCAAAGAGGTCAAATTCGGATATGGTCTCATGTATCTTGAAATCTCTATTTGCAAGTGGAATATGGTCCAAGTCAACTGGTGGGTGCACCATTGGATTGAACAACTCCTGTTATTTCTTCTCTGGTGGCATGGTAATCTTATAAAAATTTTAAAACTAGAACGGCTTTGGATTTATAGGTGAACTGTATTTATAAAGGGATTAGAAGAAGAGGGAACTCAGAGAGGGAAAACAGAAAGGGAATGAGTAGAAAACAGGATTCAAGAAGGGGAATTCCCACTAAACATAGACAAGTGCAACTTTCTGCAACTATGTTAATCTTTCACTCTGTTAACTATTTCTCTATGTATGACTGAGAAAAATTTCACTTTCACCTGTAAGTAAAGAGGACATATAAAAATTCGGTAAATGAGTGAGAGATGATTCATTTGTAATTATCGGAGAGCTCTCGTTGCAGTGGGATAAAGTGGTGCGTGTATATTGGCTAACTGCCCAATGAATTAAATGTGCAATGGTATAGCACATAAATGGAGGTGATAGGCATATGGGACAGAGTGACATCACGAAGTGGCAGGATTGGTGAATGGCCATGACAGAGGGGTTGTTTATTTGAAAGTGGAAACCACTTTTCAGAGGAGTTATGGAGTGGTAAGTGGAATTAGTGGGTGGGTGTGAAATTATGATGGCGTGACATGTAAGTGGAGAGAATCCATTTATTTCAAATCTCCCCCACGGCCCCTGGCATTAACGTTAGGAGGGTGAGAGGGGGACGGAATCTCATTTGGGCCTTTGGATCAATCATGGAGTGTGGAGATTTGATGGAAAGTGCGGGGTGGGTAATTGTTGATGTGATGAGCATGTGGGTGGTGGAGTTGGAAAATGAAATGGGGGGTAGAGTATAGAATAAAATTAGGAGACCCCTACCCTTTTTTTTTAATTTCTTCTTTCCATATTAGGAAAAAAACATGAAATATGTAATAAAACATTAAAAGGAATTTTCATGTCCTTTTCCCTTTATAATTCTTTCAATCTACCTACCCTTTGATTCTAATCTAACATCTTTTCCTTTTTTGCAGGGTGAATTTGGACTTGCGGACCCTTTTTCACTTTCCCTACTTTTTTTCTAACCTACTCTATCAATTATCTCTCCTATTAGTCCAGATTGAACAGTTGAACAAATTCCATTTCCACCTAGCTACTAATTTTCCAAGCTTGAACTATTTGGTAAATCTTTATTTCATACCCTATCAACAGAAATTGAAATTTGTTTAATCATTCTTAGACTGTATGACTTCAACATTATTTGGGGTTTTCATTTCTTTTCATTTTTTTCTCTCTCTCTCTTTTTTTTTTTAATACCCTGTTTTCTTTTCTTTTCCTTTTTTTTGGAAATCAATTGAATATTGAGATCTATGAACAATATAAAATCTGCAAAATATGAGATACTCAATCACCTTGAGATCTTATAAATTATAGGACCCTAACAATTGGGATGGGGTACCTAGGGATATAATTGAATTAAACTCCATCATTTTTGTAAAGAATATTGTAAAAGATGTAAATTCTCCACAAAATTTGGATGCGGAGCATGAAGATAGATGGAGTCAAAGGGGACTTAGCCCCTTGTTATTGGTTAGTTTTGAGGACTCACCCATGATCCATTGGCCATGGTATTCAATTAGGAAAGCTATAAATAGTTTAGTCTTAGTGAGTCTTAGAAGCAAGTTTTGCGATAGATAATTGGGTACATTAAAGACTTTTGTTGTCTTAGGCAAGAGCTAAGGCAGAAAGTCTTTGCTTCTTGTGCTTAGGTAGAGAAGGGAAGGATCTTGTAGCTGATTGCAGAGGAGGCTTGGGCAGAGTTCGTAGCTCAGTGTGTGGACCCCTATAGTTGGGTGCACAGGGTAGTTTGGGTCTGTATTGAAGCATTATAAGTAATAAAGATTGATGTGAAGTGGAATACTTGCATTTATCTATTATCTGATTATATATTATATGTTTATTGTGTGGATTATTGGTTCATGTGAATTAATGTCTTGTATCCATGTGAATTGTGTTAATTGAATGTATTTTAACATAATAATATGATCACATAAGATTCATCAAGGTTTAGAATTACTTTGACTTAGATTTAGATCAGAGACATAGGTCTGCGCGACGATAAATTTAGATCCAAAAAGCTCTAGAAGACCTGTTTATGTGCGCGAACTTAGCTGATTGTTATCTTTTGGACCATAATAATATAGTAAACCTATTTCGTGAAGGATTGGAGGTGATTAGAGCTAGCTTTAGGGCCTGGGATCTAACAAAAGATAGATCTGCGCGAAGGCAGATATAGGGTGCATAAACACATCATAATCATGTCTAGATGCAGAAACCTGGTTCTTTCACCCCCCTATACTCGTTCGAGTGAGACTGCAACCTGCGCTACATAGGTTGTTACCGAATGGTCTAGTAGTGTAGGGTTTTGTTAGTTGGGTCAACTAACTCTGAACCTAGGTTAGGAACTCCTAAACCAACAAATGTTTCTGTTGCCGTGGCTAGGATCTGTTTAAGGAGATGTGTGATGTCGTATCATTGGAATTTGACTAAGAAAGAGATTGAAAAGTGGCTAGATCAGAAGATTAATGAGTCCACGGCTCAAGAAAACATGAATCCGTGCATGTCAAAGGAGGATTGGTTGAATAGATATATGTATATAGAGGTACACAAAATCTTCTTTTACACTTTCCCAATTGAACTTGATAAGTGGTTAGCTAAATTGGCAGATAGCCAACGGAGGTGGAAGCTCGATAGTCCTATAGTGTGGACTCCATTATTGGTGCAACAACTAGAAGCCTCTAAAAACAAGATCACACATGTTATCGATAATTGGCTTGATTGAATTATGGGAGGTTTTTATACGGAATTTGTAGTTGACACCTAAGTCAGCTATATAGAAGTGGAGAGAAGATTCTTCAAAGGACCACGAAGTAAGTATTTAAGGTGATTGAATACTTAGATTAAAATGGTATTATGTGAAAAGTGGGTAATTTCATTACCTTAATGTTTGGAGCTACGCAAAGTGGAAGATTCTTCAGAAATTGCGAGGAGTTAGGACCAAAGTGTAGCCCATTGATTGGACCTCCTTCAAGTAACAACGAAGGGGCAGTGCAGAATACACCACAAAGCACTATTCAGCTAATAACTCAGGGTTTTCCTAGAACAAATCATCCATCCACTCCACCACCACCTCCACATCCACCACATACACCTTCGCCCACACCTCCACCTCCACCGCCACCATTCAACATGATGAATGCAATGAAGATGCCAATCTTCAAGGGAATAGGAAGTGAAGATCCATAGAAGTTCTGGTTTGTTGCGAATGATGTATGGACAGTGAAACAAATCACTAATGATAATATAAAGAAGGCATAGTTGGTTACTTCTTTGCAGGATCACATGCTAACCTAGTACATTAAGTATTGTGCTGACAATCCTCATGCACCACTAGCAGAAACTCAGAGAGCCTTGAACAAAGAGTTTAGTAAGCCTAAATCTGAGGCGCAATCAGTAATAGAATTTAAAGAGATCATGATGAATATTGAGGAGACACATTGGGACTTTTATAAGAGGTTAAAGTGCCAGATCAGATAGGCCAACATGCAAATCTCAGATAGCCAACTTCGCAACTGGTTCATCGCGTCACTTTTGCTTCATTTGAAAATTTCTCTATCACAACAAAAGATAGAAACAAAGGTAGAAGCCTTGGATATCTTGATGAGGTTTCACGCATAATGTATTCGAGATATGAACCTAGCGGTACAACAGATCCACTCACAGTTAGCAAGCCTACACTTAGAATTACAGAGTTTGAAGAAAGAAAAGGAGACTGAGCCAGAAGTGCACACGAAGGTTTGGTGTTTGAAGTGCAAGGGCCACGACAATGATAAATATCACCGTTCCATGTATGCGAATTATATTATAGGGTGGGGGTCAATTCCCCTAAATCCAGAAGCCCAAGAAGGGCCGAGCATGGAGGCTATGCTATGGTCTGCCATTTTTCAAGTTACTGGGCAACATGCGACAAATAACTTCCACTTGGTTCAAAAGTTTGTTCAGACACCTCAAAAGTTGTTTTGTAATTTATGTAAATCTATGGGCCACGTTGAGCACCATTGTTGAAGCTGTGAACTGATGATGGAAAGAACCTCTACTTATCGTATACAAGTAGAAATGCAGCCCTTAGATCAAGGCATCAGAGGAGTGCATGGGGGTTTCCAGGGCCAAGGAGCAGGGCCTGGTAGAGGTCGTGGATGGGTTATCTGCTACAATTGTGGACACCCGGGGCACTTTGCGTGAGAATTACCGAATCTTACACACCCTTCATTTCAATATTGCATATAATTTTACCATGCATAGAATAATGTTTGGTGTTAATAGCTAAAATGCAAGAGAAGAAAAGTGCAGCCTCAACAGCGTACGCAAAATTTTCAAATGATGAGGGTTGAGCCTCACGAGGAGGATAACAACATTAATATTGTACTAAGAAGAGGTATGATGACTAGAAAAAATAAGGGAAAGCATCCTGACGATGATGGATGGGTCTGCAAAGCTCTGGAGAAAGAAGTTGGCTTTGACCTTAATCGCACTAAGGAAACATTCATGGAAGCCAAGAAGAGCTTCACCGAGGCCTCCACCTCAGGAAACCAAGACAAGATGCAAGAAACTAGTGCAACAAAAGAGGTCAGTCCTTCCATACTCACTACAATTTTGGAGACCTACATAAAGTTATTGTGCGATAAGAAGGTTTTGGAAGGATTGCAGGACCTAGAAGAAAAGTGCGCCAATAAGGAAAAGAATCTGTCGGAGCAACGCGCAGTTAGAAAAATCAGTAAGCATAAAGTGAAAACAGGACATGAGATGTGGTTGACCTCACAAATAAGTGATTATGAAATTGACCAGATCATCTTGGATCTGGGGTCCGATGCGAATTTTATACCAAAACATACATGGTAAAGGATGGGGAGACCAGTGCTGTAGTGGTATCCAATTTAGCTGAGGATGGTGAATCAGTAGAAAATCATCCCCATGGGATGCTTATATGGAGTAATGGTTGATATTTATGGTGCAAGTGCAGTAGCGGACTCTAAAGTTATATAAATTGTTGATGATAGTAATTCCTACCCCACATTATTGGGAATTGGCTAGGCTATTGATATGAATAGGGTCATTAATTTGAATAAGAGGACAATGTCATTTGAAAGAAAGTCACTTAGGGATATAGCACCACTAGATCTTGCAGAGGGGCACGCTATACTGAACCGGTTCGCGATTATATTGAAGGTGATGATGAGCTGGATCAAATCTACAAGATAACAACACAAGATCAGAGTTGGATCAATCCAACGACATATGGCCGGATTGCATGGGACCGAGAGATTTCCTGCACTTCTAATTCAAATGAGGAATTAGAACATTAGCAAAACCACTTACATGAATTGTCTACATTACAATGCAATATGATGACGAACTCATTTCTCTGTGTTTCATCGGAAGTAAGAAAGTTACCTTATTATGATGGTTTGACTAATGTAGAAATGTTTTTATATGAATTTGAGCATGAAGTCTTGAGTACCAATGCTTTCAAGCATTGGAGTTGGTGTTGCACGCTACACCGGCACGATGGTGGGGTATGCATAAGGATAGTTTTTCTCGGTGGTGAGATTACAGGAGAATGATGAAGCTACGATTTGGGCATGCTAATACTAGAATTCTTGAGAAGTACAATGGAAGGGATGATACACACGATCACCTCACAAAGTGGAATAAGACATTGGGGATGGAACCATGGCCATAATGGGTACATATATTTTGTCATACTTTGGATACAATCCCCATCAACTCGTACCTCGAAACAGAGCTCCACCACGGCACTACAGAATGGGATATATTGAAGGAAGGTTTCTTACTGACTTTCAGCTTTGAAAATGACTTTGCAAGCATCAATGAAGTGCTTCAAGAGATTAAAAGAGTTATCTTCAAAACATCAAAGGAACCTATGGAATGGAACCAAACACATTGGAGCACCCAGCTGCGCCACACATTGGAATTCTATAATGTGATTCATAAATAAGAAGAAGACCCAAAGAATATCAGTGTTCTAGAGACAAAATGCACAGCGAAGTAGAAGGTCCACAAGTGGAGAACCCAAACATATTTGCACCTTTGAAAAGGAAGAAAGTAAACATTGGCACTAAAGAAGAACTGAAGCTCATAAATATTAGGGACTATTGGGATGACACTACAGTAGAAAAAGTTGTTGAATTACTACACGAATACCAGGATATCTTCCCCACTAAGTTTTCAGATTTAAAGGGCATACTTGGTGATTTGGCCATTATGAATATCACATTAAAGTTGGATACGAATCCTGTTAAACAAATAACTTATCACATTAACCCTAAATATAAGGAAAAGGTTCGCCACGAGTTGGATAAAATGTTGGCGGCACAAATTATAGAACCTATTGAAGATTATGATTGGGTGAGCCTGATAGTGGTCCAAGAGAAGAAACAAAAGGGTGAAATAAGGATTTGCGTAGATCTGCGGAAGCTTAATGATGGATGTGTTCATGATCCATTTCTGACTCCATTTATAGATGAAGTGTTAGACAATGTTGGAGGGCAAGATGGCTATTCTTTTACTGGCGGGGTTTCCAAGTATCATCAAACTAAGATTTCCCTAGACGATAGAAGAAAAACCACCTTTGCAATAGAGTGGGGTTTCTTTCAGTACACTATTATGCCATTTGGATTGAAGAACATGCCTACAATATTTTCTCACGTAGTCATAGCGGTGTTCAAATAATTCATTCATAAGTTCTTGGAAGTGTACTTTGATGATTGGATGGTGTTTGGCTTGGTGAACTTCCATGTATCAAGCCTGCACCTTATGTTGGATACGTCTCGAAGGTACCAGATAGCGCTGAATTTTTAAAAATGTATATTATGTTTTCCTTTTAGGATATTGTTGAGTCATGTCATGTGCAAGAAAGGATTAATGGTGGACCCTACAAATATTGTGGTGATTGTGAACTTGGAGGCCCCTAGGAATTTCAAGTAGTTGCGCATGACATTGGGACACATAGGATATTATAGAAAATTCATCAAAGTTTATGCTCAAATTACCATGCCCATGGAAAAACTGCTAAAGAAGGATGAGACATTCTGTTGCAATGAAGAATGTCAGTATAAATTAGATGTGTTGATAGAAAAGATGGTAATTGCACCAATCTTGGTATTTCCCAACTAGGAAAAGGAGTTTCATGTACATATGGATGAATGCACTGGTCTAGGTGCAGTACTCACATAGGCAGGTAAAGGAGAACTAGACCACTCCATAGCCTTCATAAGTATAAAGTTATCCAAGGCTGAAAACAAATATACAACAATAAAGGTGTTGTAGCAGTTTGAACAACAATACATGCAGATGTTGGGGAGTGTCCAAAAGGATCTGCGCAAGCTGCAGATCCAGGCCAATACGATTTAGGCATGCTTCAGTCAAAAAAACATAGCACAAGTGAGCCTGACAAAAGGAAGCAGTGTAGTGGGAGCACTGGAATGAACTCTGGACCTCAGAGCAATACCATTACCCACAAGATCGATCCACATGGAATCAACTAAAGATTGCGCCCTGCTTAGCACTATCAAAGACATGGGTATGAATTTGGCTATTCTACCACTTCCAGTTTTGGATATTGTACATCAAGGAGTCATTGGTCAACTGCAAATCCATGAACAACATGCCCTAACTACAATCAATGAATTTAAGGTCAACAATGAATAATTGTTCATTGAGAAAATGTAGGCTCTAAAAGAAAAGGAGGAACTATAGGCAAGGATTGACATTCTTGAGACAACAGTCGTGGAGGCCTGTAAAATGGTTCCCAAACTGCATATCCCTAACGATCTACACACTGAGGCAAAAATTTGGAAGCTAGCCACTAGAGTGTGTGGTGCTAAAGCTGAGGTTCGAAGGTGACTTTCAATTTTAATATGAAAATAGTTGAGCTACAGTTGAAGTTGTAGCCATACACACCATTGGAAGTTCAGGAACAAAGATGTGTGGCGATAAAATAATCCATGGCTCAACTAGATGTCGCAGTTCAAGGTTGTGACTAGCTCTTCATTTAGGAAATCAACCTATGGGATACATTGCAAGAGGATCCTATGCTTCAATAGTTGAACACAAAAATCAGAGAAGTGCAGCAGCAATATGATGACATGAGTATGACAAGAGGGACGTTGGCACCTGTCCAGCGCTTCACGCACTTATAGGAAGAAAAGGAAAAGTTGAAGCAGATCTAGGAGTTGTAGAAAAAACAGTCCTTTCTTAGAGCCCGGCTTAAGCCTTGGATAGAGGAATCCTGCCAGTTTTCATAGAACATCCATGAGAAGCTTAAGACCATGAAGCAAACACAGAGGACTATGTGACTTGTAGTAGGAGGTCCAACCATAGAGAAGCTGGTCTAGGAGGTACAACAAGCAGCAACACAGAGTACCATCGAGCTTCAGGCATTGACCAAGGCATTCAACAAAATCTACCAGAAAGTAGAACAACTAGCTTAGTGACTCGAGGGCGAGTCATGATCTTGGTCTTGGGGGCCTATTGGTATGGGGTCTCCAAGGGTAGAATTGAATTAAACTAAGTCATTTTTGTAAAGAATTTTGTAAAATATGTAAATTCTATGGAAAATGTGGATGCAGAGCATGCAGATAGATAAAGTCAAAGCAGCCTTAACCCCTTATTTCTGGTTAGTTATGAAGGCTCGCCCATGAGCTGGGGGGCATGGTATTAGGAAAGCTATAAATATTTGATTGTTAGCGAGTCTTAGAGTAAGTTTTGGGATAGATAATTGGGTATATTAAAGGTTTTTGTTGTGTTAGGCAAGAGCTAAGGAAGGAAGGCTCTGCTTCCTATGCTTAGGCAGAGAAGGGAAGGATCCTGTAGCTAAGTGCGTAGGACGCCTGGGTAGAGTCTATAGTTGAGTGCACAGACCCCTGTAGCTGTGTGTGCAGGGTAGTTTGAGTCTGTACCAAATAATTATAAGTAATAAATATTTCTTTGAAGTGGACTACTTACATTTATCTGTTATTTGATTATCTATTATCTGTTTATTGTGTTTATTTATGTTTCATGTGAATTAATGTCTTGTATTTGCATGAATTGGGTTAATTGAACGTATTTACAATTAATATTATAATTGCATAATATTCGTGAAGGTTTAGAGTTAGTTTGACTTAGATTATGATCAGAGACATGGGTCTACGTAATGGCAGATCTAGATCCCAAAAACTCTAGAGAAGATGTTTATGTGCATGAACTTAGCTAATAATTATCTTTTGGACCCTAATAATATAGTAAACATGTTTTACAAAGGATTTGAGGTGCATATAGCTAGCTTTAGGGCCCAAGATCTAACAAAGAATAGATCTACATAAAGGGAGATCTAGGGTACAGAAAGACATCACAATCGTCTCTGGATACAAAAACTTGGTTCTTGCATCCCCCCATACTGCTTCAGGTGAGACTGCAGCCTGTGCTACACATGTTTTTGGTGAAAGGGCTAGTAGTGTAGGGTTTTATTGGTTGGCTCAACTAACTCTAAATTGGGTCAGGACCAGCTAAACCAATAGGAGAATTTCCGTCCAGTTCATTTGAAACTGAAGAATCTAGAAGAACCTAAGCATTACAAGGTTCACTCTCTACTGGAAAGGTATGGTTAACTAAGGCTAGAGCCAGGTCTACCATTTTCTCAACCAATGGTTGATCGAGCATGGACTCATGAGACTCACTTTCAAAGACAGTGAGGTTGACCAAAGATGACTTTTGATCAATCATTAGATCAACTAGCGAAGGATAAAGGGAAATATTTCAATAACCAACCAGAAAACGAGGCTAGGAAGCTGTAAGGTTTTCCAACTCCTTGAAATCCTCATCCACAAGAGGAAAAATGTGAATGGGAGCATTACCTTCACATAGCTTACAGGGAAATTTCACTTTACCCTTTTTCCCATGGACCTTATTATTATTAGTTAAAGGTTTATCACTAGCATGAACTCTAGAGGCTGATGAAAAAGGTCTATTTGGACCTTTGGACCACGTTTATAAGACCTTGGAAATACTAGGACAATTTTGAGGAAGGTGATCACCCTTACATACAATGCAAGGGAATTTTATGTTCTGAGGCTGGTTCAAAGATTTTTCTACATCAGTTGCATCCGTAGCAATGGTTGCTTGGTTGACCCCTTGCTTATTTTGCTTCTTCTTATTCATCCTCTTCTTCTTCTTCTTAGCTTCCTGGCTACTAGAGTCCAGAATTTCACCAAGAGAAGACAAAGAACAGGGTGAAGAAATAGGAAAAGAATGTGAGGGGTCAACTTTAGGATCAAGATGAGGTTTATGTTGTTTAGTTGGAGGAGAACTTAGTTGAAAAGTAGTTTGGACACTCGGAAACACTGAGGCTGAAAATAACTAAACTAACAGACTAATGGACAATCCAGGAAGGGACACCATTTCCATATAGGGAGAACTAGTATTTCCAAAAGAAGGAAAAGGACTAGGATTAACGTCAAAGAGGCTTTTTTGACTAGTAGACTCAGGAAATGTTGCCATCAATATTAACCCAAGATCTACTAAGGAGTATTTCTAGAGGAATGATGTTATTTAGTGGTCATTAATTGATTTTAGAAATTAACAAAACAAAATAAAAGAGGGGTAAGCTAGGCAAGAGAGTTTACCAAGTATCCATGAACTGTAATATACACTTTAGCAGAAACCAAGGACTTAATGTATGATCGCCAATCTCCCAGAATGTTGTGTTCGATGTATCACATTTAGAAGGTGGATGATTCGGTTATGTATGGCTAAAGCATAGCAACCTAGTGGGGTCTCCCAATATATACTTGATGGTACAGGGAGCACAAGTCTGTGTTAGCGTTGTGTAAATCATCACTGTTTGGTGAGAGCATTCCCATATACTTTCCATACTCTAGTGCCTCTAATATACCTGAAATTACTGGAGAACCTTTGATATACTTCCATATTGGAACGAGATTTCAACCCCAAGATACAATGCAAGAAGTTAGCGACAACTGCTAGATTTATAGACGTCGGAACACATCTCTAGCCTAGACCTCTAATTGTTTGTGTTGAGTTCCAAATTCTCCTTAGGTTAATTGAGGTAACTTTTAAGTTTATCTTCAATTAAGTTTTGGATTTAAGGCTCAGAATGATGTCACATGAATCCCTAAGATGCACCTATATGAGAAAAGCAAGATTTCCACTTCAATGAAAGCTATACTATTCAAGGGAAGAAACTCAATCAATAATGTATCAAACAAAATGCATCAAACAACATGCTTTTCACTAAATTTCACTTTCATCTTCCAAATGTAATGCCAAAAGTTAAAAAAAAATAAAAAAAATCTCTTTTCACTATCCTAAATGGAATTATTTAAAAAAAAAATGATTTGAACTTTACTAATATTCACTTATATGAGTTATGCTTTTATTGTCATTTTAAATGATTTGATGCACCTATTACAATCTTTAGCTTTCAATCACTGAAAAATATGATCTATTATCAATGATGAATTTCAAAAAATAATTTTTCAATGCAACTAATTTAATGCATTTTCACTAAAAGTAAATTTTGAAAGAGAAGATAAAACTGATGTACAATGATGTTTTCAATTCTTTCCACAAAAAAAAACACTTAATCAATCAACAAAACAAACATCTCAATGACACCAACAAGTAGCAAGCAATAACCAATTTACTAGGAACCTATTGACTGTGTTGGACCCACCAACATGTCAAGGGGATATCCTCAGTAAGAAGTCTCAATTAGACCTCAGACCATTTGGTCTAGGAGTCCTAGCAGTCAATCGTAAGATAACGCCTTGACCATGATGTCACACAGAGGAAAGTAAGATAAATCTTCCAGTAGAAATGGTGTCAGTGATGCAGTGAGTCAAGGAATAAGTATGAGAGGTTCCAACACTTAAAAGGGGGAGCAAGGTGAAGGTGAGTTTCAGGTTGAAAGGGATCAATCCCAACTCGACTAGGAACACACAACACAAAGGACATTCACAACTTCCAATAGAGAAGTCAACATAGATGTGGCAATCCCAACATACAAGGTAAGATAACATGAATAACACTCACAGATCAGTCTAAGATGAGTGTGGCGATTGATATAACAAGGTTCACAGAAAGGTCTTTCTAGTGTCTAGTAGAGCAGTCGACACAGACGGTGACAACATAAACAACATATGCAACACATTAATAAAAAGATTCATATAATTTCATTTGAATTAGCTCATACACAAGTATGTAAGTTAAATGACATATATCATTAATGCAACCGTAGCAGTCCAACTACAATAACAACATATGCATGAAAATGTGTTGGACTATATTATATAAAGAAGTGTAAGTCACAATCATACAATACACCATGTAAACCTGCTAGCCCTATTAGTACAACATTACAGCCACATTTTCCTGCTCCTCCAAAGATCTGTACTAGCTCCGTGCAATGGAAAATCCAAGGCGCGTTATAATATTGTCCAAGCCTTATTCAAGATAGTCTTAGTAGAAGCTTGGCTAACCAAAAGCCTATACAATGAATTATGAGGGACTATTTATAGCAAAGAGTGGGGTGACCCTTGACATTCCCCTTTGTGATCATTCAACTACCCTCATGACTCTTCACCTACTCTATTACTGTTACATCCAACTGTTGACACTCGACCTAAATTTGACATGACTCAACATTACAATGCACATGTACTCATGTAAAACACTTAAAAAAATTAAAATTCCTTAATTATGGTTATATTTCATGGGTTTTACCTGTTGATTACCTCCTATTTCCCATGGCCCAACTGTTTACCAATTGTTTCCAAACTAAAAAAATAATTGGAAGAAGTATAAATAGACTTCTACGGGAAGGCCTTAAGGAAGGAGAAGAGGTAGAGTTATTATACTGAGATTATCCCTGATTTAGTGTGATGAATCCCTGTGCCTCTTGCACTTCCCCAAGCTTTAGGAAACCCTTGTTTCCTTGATTATACATATCCTTCATTTTGCTTGAGATATCATGATGTTGGTGATGGAAAAATATTGTTGAAGGTTGGGATTGGACGAATCCGGAGGATGGTTCCGCTTGGAGCTAAAGAAAGACTCAGGCAAATTCTCTCCAGGTTATTTATAGCTTACTGCAATAAAATAAATATTGTCTTGTTTCTGAAATTAACTATTTTTATCCATAAAATTATGTTTTTATTCATCTATGAATGTTGTTTTCATGTATGATTAGTCATTTTTTATATGATATAAAGTAAATTTCGTGAGTATGCTTTACTTCTATACTTCTATGTATGTTTGAATTGAATGATTTTCATGTTTGGAGAACATCGGGAGTTGTAGAGGGTCTGATCCCTGTGAGACGTACTCGAACAAAGGAAATTCGGGTATGGTCACTCTTATGTAGTTTGATAATATAAGAATCTTGCCTGAGTTGTATGAGTACTTCTTGTTGTAGTTTACTTCTACTATGTTGGGGCTCTCACCCAAAGCCCTAGGGTGCTTCCACCTGAAACAGAATTGGTGACTTCGTTGGGGATAACAATCATGTTATTCCTAGTTTGGGTTGTTCATTCTCAATTAGGGCTCAGTCTTTGGTTTGCTTGCTGTTACATTCTTATTTGGTACTTGAGTCTCAGGCCTTAAGTCTGATCTTTTGGATCAAATTTTGTCTTTTATTTTTTCTTGCAAAGCTTTGTATATGCACTTTACTTTGTTTACAATAGCGTATACACACTAGTTTCTGTAAAGTGAACTCACGTATACGCAAGTTTCCTGTGTCAGAAGTGCATGTGCACACTTCTGTGTTTGAACACAGTCGCGTATGCAATTTTTTGCATTGTTTTTTAAAATCTTTCAACCTAGATAGATTTGTTTCCTAGTCTTTTCAGTGTCTATGTGATCAATTGTTGTTTGAAGAATTTAATTATTCTACAAGCCTACTGTTTCAAAGTCTCTTCCTCATTGAAAATATTTCACCTAGGTTTGCTTCTTTAGTGAGTTTGTGTTTTGGCACATAAGACTCGTTTTGAAGTTCTTGATTGTTTTGGTCCTCCAGAACATGAGATTGTTTTCAGTTTCAGTGTCAAGCCCAGATTTCGAATCTACTTGCTTTGCTTTCCTTTGTTTTGTGGCCTCATATCTTTTCTTGTTTTTTGAAAGTCTTTTTGATGAATTTGGAAGTATTTCTTTCCTGGCTTCTTGGTCAGTTTATGAAACTCTTTACTACTATTTGGGTCATTTGGTACAAGTTGAAGTCTTTTTGCTCAATTTTTCATTCATTTTTGAGTTTGTAACTTGCAAAGACTCCTTGTGCTCTCTTTTTTGATCTTTTGAGTTTTTGGTAGCATTTTGGTGATTTCAAAAAGTTGTTTTGGTTTCTTCTTTAAAAAAGAAAAGATCTAAAAAAACTTTGTTTTTCTTTTTCTTTTGCCAAGTTTGGTTTATGGTTTATTTTTGTTGTTGAAAGCAAATTGTGATCTTTTACAATTTGTCCTTCTTTTTTGGAGAGAATTTTGTTTTCAAGATTTGTATCCTCTTCAGTACTTAAGTTGGCTCATTCTTAGTTATAAACAATTGCTTTTTCTTTTTGAATGTTATTTAGGATCTTGCTTCTCCATCATATCTTGCATTACGGTAGTTTGCATTGTTAAAGCATCCATAGTCTTTTTGTTTTTGGGTGTGTGAAGTGTGTTTCAAGGAAAGAAGGGAAAACTTACTTTGCTTTTTAGAAGTTTCGTAAAACCCATTTAGAGATCTCTTTTCATCGAAGAAAAAATGATTGCATTCATGTAGTTAGTTTTTCATTGATTTCTGTTTCGTCATACAAACATCATTGGTTTCACTCCCATCATTACCCTTGACTCAAAGAATAGCCATTAAAATCAAACGATTAATTAAAATAAACTAGAACTTTTATTGTTTCATCATAATACACCAACAAGTTTAGGTTTATTAGGGTGTTGGATTAGGCGAGAGGAGAGATAACTCTCCAAGGCTGCTCTAAATTACAAAACATAGAATTTTGATTAATGAGCGAAATCCAATAGCATTAGGGAGACCAGGAAAGCTCCGTAACTGGGAGTAAAGCATGAGGGAGAGTGAAGATAACGACGAGAGATACCCCCTCTCTTACTTGTTAGATCCTGCCTCATGACTGTTCCACCTGGCTTCTGATACAAGTTGGTGACCATAGTTGCCTATATTAGGGACCACACAGGTGGCTGCGGAGGGGAATCCCGTGGAACCTGAGGTTAACATTGTATCACATTCAACAATACTTCTGGAGGGAACCCTTGTGAATATTGGGGGTTTGCACAAACAAAGATTGTTGTCTGGAGGTCAGCGTAACTACCTTTGATACCTTCGCTAGTAGGCCTCGGGCGTAACTAACCTTGTCTATTTTCGGAAGGCCCTTGTTATTAACTTTCTTGTATTTTGGTGTCCGGTCCTAATCACCTGGAGTGGAAATACTCGAGAGTTGTTTGATTGCTGATATCTTTAGTGACTTTTTAGTGAGTGTTCTTTGCTCCTAGTGATCTGAGATTTATAATTTTTTGAGTCTTTAAGTAGATCTTTTAAATATTTCAAAGTGGTTGATCGACCATCTCGATGGTCTAGGAGACTTCGTGGGTTATCACCTACGAGTCCTAAGCCTCCTCCTAGAAGGTATAGGAGCGATTCTGCCAGTGGTTTTCAACTAGTGCGAGAAGGTGCATTAGAGATTGATCCTCCACTTGGGGTCATTGATTCACCAGATAGACCTAGCACCAGTAGAGAGTTAGAGAGGAACACACCAGTTCTTTCTTGATTACTTTTTCAGTCAGAAGATAATATCGAAGTCGAAGAGCTTCCAGAGTCAATTGCGTCTTCGAATTCTCCTCTTCTTTGTGATCATCCAGACGTTCTATTATATGTCAGAACCTTGACTCATAGGACTTTGAGCCTAGGTTTACACCCATCTATTCCTTAGATGACCACTGTGGAAGCATGGCATCTATGACAAGTGTTGCGAGCATGCAGACTCCCATATCTATACAAGGAGGAGGAACTATTTCCGTCCCTTCTAATACTTCCAGCATGGATATATTTGGGTCTACTTCCATTCTATCAACGAGTGGAAGTTCTCAAGCTAATACATCTGGTTTTGCATTTATTCCTTATGGAATGCAGTCTCAAGGGATTCCTTCAGTTCCATTGAACATACCATCGACCGCTTCTACATCCATGATGAGTGGATCGGCTTCTTTTTAGGGTGTCCCATTTGGAAGTGGTCATATACCACATTCCAATCCATAGTAGATTCAATACCTTTTTCCTTTACAAGTCAAGGTAATCACCCATTCTAGAGTTGGACAAACCCTGCAGTTAGTGGGATAGGAGTTGGGAATCAATTTTTTGGCCAACAAGGGTATGTGTCATATTATTCAGTTAATTCATTTCAGAATTATCCACCCTTTTCTAACGCATGGAATCCTTAACAGAGGCTATCATCTCCTTTCAACACTTCCTTAGTGGGTAACTTCACTTGTTACAGAGAATTTTCGGCAAGAGTTGGTTAAACTCCGAATTTTGCTGGATTACAACGAGAACCTTTTGGTTCAATAGGCTCTATGAGTTACTTCAGGCAACCTGGTGTTTTTCAAAATCCAGGTCATTCTTTTCAAACCTTTGGGAACCTCGCCCGCACTGGATGGAATTCCCAAGGTTTGCCACGACTTCCTTTTCTGGCCACGCTAAACTTGCCATACTTAACTAAATTGAAAAATGATCTAATTTGGTACAATCAGGCCTAGCCTTTGGTCCCAGCTAAACTTCCCTTAGATATCCCAAAATTCGAAGGTAAGAGTGGTGAAGATCTGGGAGACCACGTAAACGCATTTCACTCATGGTGCTCATCCAACTCCCTAATAGATGATTTGATCAGGTTGAGGTTATTTCAGTGCACCCTAACCGGAAATGTGGCCAAATGGTATATAAAGTTTCCATGGGTAACCTTTACTTCTTTCTGTGATGTGGATAAGGTATTTTTGAACCATTTTCAGTTTCCTATCCAATATGAACACGAAACTGATCTTCTGGCTAATTTCCAGCAAGACACCGCAACTCACATTTCAAATCATATCTAGTAATGGAGGAGGAGGAAAAGTCTTATCGCAGCTGAAATCCCACCAGATTTCTTTCTTGAATGGTTTCTCAAATCATTACAACCTAATATCTCAAAGGAAGTGTCTCTTTCCGATGTTTATTCGGAAGAGCAGACCATTTTCTGAGCCCAACAATTGGAGGTGATATATTCTCAGTCTGGGAATCTTCAAAAAATTCTATCTGATGCTTCTAGATCCAAGGTCAATTTAGCCAAACCGAAACCATGTACCCATGTTGATGGTATAGTCTGATCGATTGATGTTAACGCGGTGAACCTATTGAATTAATTACAACAGTTGTCTTTACAAACTGGTCCTTCTAACCAGGCAGCACCGTTTGTACCTACACCTTCCCAACCTACCTCTATAAACGTCATCGAGACCACTAACCCCAAAGGAAATCAACAATATGATGGGAAGAGGAAGGTATGAGGTAAGACGAAGAACCATGGAGGGAAAGGCAATGCAAACATATCCGACAATGGTGTTGGAGAGGGTAGGAAATAGTTCAAGAAAAAGGTAAAATTTCCATGCAAGTTATCTAATGGAGCTCATCTGAATCACCTCTGCCCTAAGATGCAAAACACTCAGCGCTTGTTAGTACAACAAGGGTCCTCTAGCTCCCAAGTTGTTCTGAATAATCCTTTTCCCCAAGGGCATCAATTACCTGTTGGCACGAATTATAATGCTAGTACCTCCTCTGGGGGCAACCAGGAAGGGAAAAATTCATCAAATGTTTATATGATGAGCTCTCATATCGATGTAACTATGGTGAATAAAAAACATCTAAGGCTAAATCTGTTCCTGAAGCCATAGAACCACTTCATATTGAGTGACTCTCTATTGAGTCTATACCTCAGATACCAAAAGGTTCTGCAAAGTGCTCGACTATTAACCCTAATGCTAGGGCAGCCCAGAACTAGTCAATTGTAGAAGATCTAGCTCAAAGTCCTTGTGCTATGTCTGCATTGGAGGTACTCCAGTCATGCCCTGCTCAAAGAAGTGCTTTTCTTTCGGTAATCGGCACAATAGATCCAAAGAATTCTTTAGTGCTTACTTTTGATATGTTGAATGTCAAAAAGAGACTTCCTCACCATATGGCTTTCTAGATAAAGTCCACATACCGAAAGACCAATATTTTTTGGATTGTTATAGATGAGGGAGCTTCCACATGCGTGATGTCTATGTCATGTTGGAAGGCCATTGGATCACCTTCGGTTGTTCCTTCACCAACTCTTTTGATGGAATTTGATTGACATTCTCATATGCTGCACAGGATTATCCTGGTCTTTCCTATCTGTGTTAGGGGAAAGGTACTGAATATTTAGGTAGAAATTGTCAATGCGAACATGAATTATAACCTCCTCTTAGGCAGGAATTGGATTTACGAGATCGATGCCATTGTTTCATAATTATTCTGCATCCTATATTTTTCCTCATGAGGGGAGGATTGTTAGAGTTGACTAGTTAGATTATTCTCCAGGTGACACTCATGCAACTTCAGATTCTACCGTTCTATTGGTGGACAATCCCCGTCAAACTATTGAGAATTTAGGAGTTGGGATGTACTCTTCATTAATGGGCATATTTGACCTTCCTGCTCCTACAACTAGAATTAATATGATTTCATCCTCTAGGGGGCCTTCATGGAAAGAGTTCTTTCAAACTCATTATTTTTCGGACCCTTGGCCCTTACCTTCATCTACCACCACATTAGATGGAGGGCAGGTAGGTGGAATGGCATTTCCCACATCTGGAGAAGAACTTACTTATCAATCTATCGTTCACTCTATAGATAACCATCCCACTCCTTTTTCACAAGAGGAGTTAGATGGCGATGTCGCTCCGGCTTGGGCCCTTGATTCTTCTTTAGCTCTAGATTGCTTAGATATAGTGTTACCATCCGAAGAAGCAATTTTGGAAGCAATGATGGGAGTGAATTGACCATGGGATGATTTACATCATCATTCATATTTTCTCCCTCCATTGCATGAAGTTGAATCTAGTTTGTCCAATTTGTCTACTAGTGATGTTTGTATAGTTTTAAACCCTTTGGCTCCAGTACAATTTTCCTCCAAAGTTAATATTTTGGTTATCTAACAAACTATACCTATAAACATCTCTAGGAATTCTAACGTAATCGAAAATGTCTTCATCAGAGCTGATTTTTCCCCTGAAGAAATTCAAATCTACACTGACCTCTTTAAAGAATTTCGAGATGTGTTCGCTTGGTATTATGAGGAAATGCTTGGAATTGATCCATCTATAGTCCAACATGAGATCAAGACATATGAAAATACCAAACCTATTTTTCAAAAACTTCGATCGATAAATCCTCAGAAAGCAGCAGCTATTAAAGCTGAAGTTGAAAAGCTGCTTAAGGTGGGTTTCATATACCTCGTTCCTCTAACTGAGTGGGTTTCCAACCCACTCCCAGTAGATAAGAAGAAAGGAACGATCCAAGTATGTATTGACTTTAGGGAATTAAATAAAGCTTGTCCAAAAGACAATTACCCTAGGCCTTTTATTGATCAAATTTTTGATGAATGTGCGGGTAATGAAATTTTTCGTTCATGGACGAATTCTCTAGTTACAATCAAATTACTATCCGTCTAGAGGATCAGCACAAGACAGTCTTTATTTGTCCTTTGGGAAAATTTGCATGCAAGAAGATGCATTTTTGCCTTAAAAATGTTGGAGCTAATTTTCAGCGGGCCATGTGTTATGCTTTCCACGACATCAAACATGTTATTGAATCATACTTGGATAACTTAGTTGCTTGTTCTCGCAAGAGAATTGATCATCCTAGCCACCTTCGATTAGCCTTTGAGAGATGTCGTTTTAATAAAATCCATTTGAATCCGAATAAGTGTGTTTTTTCAATCACATCTAGTTGGCTATTAGGAGTCATCATATTGACTGAAGGGATTCGTGTTGATCCTTTCAAGGTTGAGGCAATAATTCAGTTGCCTCCCCTGTCTTCCATTCATCAATTTCAAAGTCTCTAAGGAAAGGCAAATTTCTTGAGGAGATTTATAGAAAATTAAATTACGCCGAGATTACCAAAGGATTTATGCATTTTCTTAAGAAAGAAGTTCCATTTTTATGGGACGATTTCGTGCAACGACCTTTTGATGCTTTGAAAAAATAATTAACCTCTGCTCCATTATTGAGTCCACTGGATTATGGTAGAGATTTCCTTTTGTATCTCGCTGCGGCAGAATCAACCATTGGTATGGTTTTGGTTCAGGAAGATGATGCTCTCAGTGAGCATGTAATCTACTACTTGAGTCGAGGCTTAGTAGGGCCTGAGCTATGCTATTCTCCCATCGAGAAATTGGTCTTGGCAGCTGTCCATGTTGTCCAGTGGCTTCATCATTACATTCTGCTTCGCAAAACATTCATCTTGGCAACTATCAATCCTTTTCAGTTTGTCCTCACTAGGTGAGTGATTGGGGGTAAGTATAATTGATGGATTGTTATTTTGCAAGAGTTCGATCTCAAATTCTTGTTAGCTAAATCTAAGAATTCATTAGTTTTTACGGAATTGATTTCAAAGCTGCCTTGTGAGGAAGCTATTGTTTATGAGGAAAATTTTCTTGATGAACATTTATTCCTCATTTCTTCACAAGATCCCTGGTACAGAGATATTATTACATATCTCTATACTTTGAAGTTTCCACCTGCTTTCTCTAAAGATGAGCATCGAAAGTTACGTCACCTTGTCAAAAACTATGTTATTGGTGACACATTATATCGTAGAGGGGCTGACTCAATCCTTAGGTGTTGCTTAACTTTGGAAGAAGTTGAGTCAGTACTTAATGATTGCCACAATGGAGCTTGTGGTGGTCATCTATCAGAGCTTGCAACAACCAAGAAAGTTTTGCGAGCAGGCTATTTTTTGGCCTTCAATTTTCAAAGACTCTATTGAAGCAGTCAAATGTTGCCATCCTTGTCAAGTTTATACTCATAAAATGTGCACACATCCAACTCCACTTTTTCTTGTTATCAATTTCGGTCCATTTACAAAGTGGGGCACTGATTTTACTACTTGTAATTTGCCTTTGGCAAGGAATCACAAGTACATCGTTGTGGCCATAGACTACTTTACGAAGTGGACTGAGGCCACGCCTACTTTTAAAAATGATAGTGAGGAATCAGCCTTGTTTCTCTTCAACCAGGTTATTTCACGATTTGGTATCCCAAGAGAGATTGTCACTGACCATGGGAGTCACTTCCAAAATCAACTGATGACCGAATTGGCTCTCAAGTTGGGATTTCGGTAGGAGCATTCATGCCCATATTATCCTCAGGCCAATGGGTAGGTTAAAGCAGTGAATAAGTCCCTTAAGATCTTCCTACAAAGGAAAACTGATAAAAATAGATCCAATTGACACATCATGTTGTACCCACTGCTTTGGGCATATCGAACCTCAGTTAAGACTACCACTGGTTTTACTCCTTTTCAACTAGTTTACGAGTTGGAATCTATTTTCCCTATCAAATGTGAAATTCCATCCCTTAAGCTAGCTATAAAACTTCTTCGGAGACATCTAGTCTCGAAGAACACCTTGTTCATTTGGAACATCTTGATGAGTAGCATTGAGATGAAGCCATAATAAATGAAGCCCATAAGAAGAGGATTAAAACTCAATATGATAAATGTGTCCGTCCTTGGGGTTTTTCTGAAGGTGACATTGTCTTAGTCTATGACAAAGATAAAGACGCCCTAGGGGTAGGAAAGCTCAAATCTATGTGGTATGGTCCCTTTATAGTCAAGCATGTTTTGGAAAAAATGGGCTTATGAATTAATTGATTTTGAAGGGAACAAGCTAGTGGAGCCCAGAAATGGGCTCTACCTAAAGAAGTATTTTGCTTAGGCTTCGGCCGAGCAATTGCTTGTTTGTATATATTGTATCTTTGTACATATTTGTCTGGAATTTTGAGATATCGACATTTTTTTATTTGCTTTGGTAGGTATTGGTGGATGATTCAATATATTTAGGATTCATCGATGGTGCAAGTCGACAAACTCAGAATCTAGCTTTTGTGGATTGGGTGATTTATTATCCATATAGCCAATCAGTGGTGTCGAGAGGAGTATGTATTGGCCCTGATTCGAAC
Organism: Pinus taeda; assembly: GCA_000404065.3. Taxonomy (NCBI): domain Eukaryota; kingdom Viridiplantae; phylum Streptophyta; class Pinopsida; order Pinales; family Pinaceae; genus Pinus; species Pinus taeda. The sequence continues at coordinate 322,786 of APFE031514896.1, forward strand.
AACATTGCGAAATATATTTCCATTCTTAATTTACTATCCGAAGAAATATCTTATGTGATTGATTCATTGGTAGTTTATCTAGACTCACAAATGGTGGTGTCATAGTTAAATAACATTTATCAGGTTCCAGATCCTTTTTTATATCGCCAATTTTTTAGAGTGAATGTTGCAATGGTCATTTATTTATATAACATATGTTCACATTTCGCGATCTAAGAATTCATTAGTAGACTCTATTTCTAATCAAGCATTAGATTGGCACATTAATCATTAATCATTCATCAAATTAAATAACATAAAGATATAATTGAATATATATATATATAAATATATATATATATATAATAAATATATTAATATATATATATATATATATATATATATAAAATATATATAATAATACAAATTAGATTAATAATATATAAAAAGCAATATAGAAACATGGAGTGTTCAAAAAATAATATAAAAAATTGGGATAGGATGCCCTCAAAATTTAGGTTTATGCCCATAATCATGTCCAGTCATACATAGATCTATGTACCGACCTGGCATAAGATGAGCAGCTAAAAAGTTAACCACAGCATTTGCTACATGCCAAAGTATCCGGACCCAGTCCCATGGTACCCCTACCACACGGCGCTGCATCTCCTCAGGGAGATCCTCTACGACTATCATAGGTACTTGGTGAGTTAGTCTCACCAAGTTTCTCTGAATATCATAAAGGACTCTTTCTATCTCATCTGCTACCTCTTCAACCCCTCTTCTGTGGCGCCTGTGCCTCGAAAATCCATTGGGTCTCACTGGACCCACATCTATAACATGGTCATTATATTTTGCCGGTATCTTGTCTCATCAAAAATATTTTTTCTATGTTCATTTCATATTAAAAAATCCAAAAAATCTTAAAAAGTTGACAAAAACATAAAAAATTGTTACCTATGTCTCCCCATGCTACATTTGGTGGTAACACTAAGTCTGGATCTCCTCAGAAATCCATTCCAGCATATGGGTAGTCATCGATCGTGATGATCTATTGATCCCACCAGGTTAAAACTCATCATCAAAAGTAATTCTGGGCATATCACCACCTCCAAGGCACTTCATCAAGTCCACCCATCTACCCATTCATGGATCTCTAGGGCTGCTGATGGATGCTGATACTTTGTGACGTAGCCCATGTACCTTCTCGAAGAAGAATGAACACAAGATGGTTCCATATCCAAAATTCTTCGTCTAACACTTCTGTATAGAGTTCAATTGAATCTTCATGTTAGTCAGAAGAGGTGTGCACCAGTCAAATATTGTGGTAAGACATTCCACTGCCAGGCTCATAGATACTCATGACACCTGATGTAGGGAAGCTGACCCATTCTCCTGGGCAATGGTAAATAGAAAAATCCTCAAGGATAAACTTTCCACATGTTTGATTGTAATTTGACTTCCAATCTTCTCTGGATGTCCAGGACAATATATATGGACATAGTCTTCCACCGAAAGACTACCTCTCATCCTGCTTTTCGAATGCACAACCTCCCCTCTTCAGGAGAGACCAGTAATAAAATAGATGTCTTCAACCTCATTCTGTAGAGGCATTTGGTCTATCATGAAATCATCATCCTCTGCACTCCAGTAGTGGATCAAAAGTTTTGGCAAGCGCGTATGGATTTCATATTTGGCATTTTGAAGAACTTAAGTAGGCCATAGCCTCTCAGCGCATCCAATGTACTTTGTTGATTCATTATCTCATTATCAATAGTGGTATGCTCTATTTCCCTCTAAGTGATAGTCAACTTATGAAAAATGGAAGTTTTAACTATTAGTTTATATGTTAAAACTTTAAGTCGTGTACACACGAGTTCCCTTTACACACAGTCGCATGTAGCACCATCGTATATGCAGGTTGCTCACATCTAACCCGTGTGTACGTAGAGTTGAATTTTTGGGCATAGTTTCCTATGGTAAAAACTTTGAAAAAACTTCTAAAAACTATCATAAAACATTGCAAGTAGGATTTGAGGATTACCTGGAGAATTTGGGGTGATTTGAACAGTCCAATTGTTCATAGTAAAGCTTGCTTTGTTTTGTTTCACAACTCTTTGCTCCACAACTCTTTGCACTAAACATAAATGAAAAAACTTTGAATCCAAAACTCATTATATAAATTTGAAATTGCAAAATATTTTTTCAAAAATTTGATTTTTGTCTCATGGGTTTTTTAACCTATGGTCTTGGATTGTCGAGAGTGGGTTGTCCCATGACGGCTGACCCATCATGGCAGGTATTGTTCTCTCACTAGCACTTAGGTTAGGGAAAACCATTTTCCTCTACATCTTGCATAATAACATCCATTTAGTGATACATTAGCCATAGGGTTGATGCCATCGTATCCTGGTTAGCAAACCATTTTTGCTCGCCTATTTTTAAATCATGATGTGATGGTAGAGCCATCCTTTACATGGGCATCTTAATTAGAACCTCGCTAACATTGGTTGCCCATACTACTATACTGAGTAGGCTCGGGAGTCATCTTTAGTCCCACCATGACTGATGCGTTGAAGACAAATTCTCCTTTATTCTGTGCTAATTTCTGGCCTTATACCCTAGAGGCTCCTTTGTGTTGAGTTGTACTGCTGCATTGCATTTTGATTATTTGCACCTTTTGGCCTTGAGCCAGCTTCACTTGGACTCATGTTTAAGCCACTTATTTGACAATGTTTTCCACAAAATCAACCATGAAATCACTTATCTTCTACAACTTGACGCATCCTTTTACCTGTGGAAAGAACATGCCTTTGAGTTTCCTTGACCAAATTCGCCTCCCCACATTGAGCATAGGAATGTTCCCCTCCTAGGAACTAGATCATGTGTTTCTCTGACACTCATTCTTTCCACTGTACTATAACATTCTTTTATTCTTTTTCTAGCTTAAAGAAAAAGCCAAAAAATTATATATTCCAAAAAGAGCAAGAACAGGACAACATTTGCATATTTTTTTGGCAACTACAGTGAGTCATGTCGCCCTTAAACAAATAACTCAAAAGAAAGTCTCTCCTCCATTTGGGTGGGATTTAGTTTGAATTAGGAGTGCCTTAACCTTGTTATTGAGTCAGTACTCCTTTGATTGGTTACCTCTTCTAATCATATGGAGAGTTTTCTTATGTCTCTTGCATGAAAAACTTATACAAAGTTATCATATGCTGCCATATAGTCATCATTGAGTAGTGCTTTTGTGCAAGGGATTAAACCTAAGTCGGCCTCTTTGCAATGTCTCTTGACCTATTTTTCAGTCGACCATCCCTGGTTGTCAGTGTCATGTTTTTCATCACATCAGTTATATTGGTCCTTTGCTCGTGCTAGTTTGAGAAGGTCTCCATTGACTTCTTTCTAGCAAGTCTTGTCCTTATCGCGTACGACAAATTTCTCTGAGGGCAGACCTAGAGCCGCACCCTGGCCCTATTTTCATTATTGATAGGTGTACTCAACATCAATCAGTATCATGGGTCTTTGACTGAGTGTTTTCTCTTGTGTTCAACATTAGCTTTCATTATCACACATTGGGATTTGTGCAGTTCCTTGGTTTCCATTTGACCCTATTGGTGGATTCCTTGCCTTTATGTCAGCGTTCATTATTGGTTGGTTCAGAGGGTTTTATTGTGTGCTAGCTACATCTTGTGTGCACTGGAAACATGCTTCGTTTGGGTTAATACATCTTATTCATCCGATTCCTTCCACATTATTGGCCTACGGGTTACACCCGCACTAGATTGATGAAGGATGCCTTAATGCCTTCCTTCTAGCGGATCTTTTCCTATCGACTACAGCTCATTTGCTCTGGGAAAAAAATATAGAGTCCATTTGGTAGTACCTTGGGGTTTGTAGTCATCAGTGGCAGATTCCTTCACTATTGACAGTGGGAAAGCATCATTGTCTCCTGATTGATAGATTCTTTCAAGTGTTCGACTTCATCTCATTCTTTTGCACTTGCCAAATTGTACTGGGTACCTTGACTCTCATTATCATTATCAGTGAGTAGTCTCGAATTTGTTAACAATATACATTAATGATCGGTATTCAAATGATTTCTCACGTGGTCGACCTCAAATCATTTATTCCCATTATGTAGAAATGTACCGCGGCAGTTGGTGAAGACCTTCGGGTTGTATCAACATGTTTTGGTTCACTTGTCAATTGCTCCTGTTGCTGCTAGTTTACACCATCCACCTTATATGTTGCAGTTCTTCATAGAGACATCTTATATGCTGGCATCCAAGTTGCGATGTAGTATCATTTGGTACTATGGGGATCAGTTTTTGACATCAGTGATCAGCTTCATCCTTCAGCATCATTAATCGTCTTCTTATATGTTATATTCAAACATGTAATTTTTAGATGACGATCAAATGATCCATTATGTACTTTCAGTTCCTTTATACTTGTATACATATTCGATCCTCTTGTACTTGATCTGCAGACATGCTTTACTTTCTCTGAGCATGGGTATGCCCACCTCAGACAATAATTTATTTCTGATCTCTTTTGATGGCTTGGCAGGTTGAATTCTGGTGAAGCTCTTCTAATTCTCGACATGATTATTTCCATACACTTAATACATTTCGGCCATCATGTACCCCTTTTGACCCCATATATTAGGGGGCATCTATTATAGCACCATTTACCACTCTTGGTATATGTGATGCTTTGTTTATGGCCTAGGGCAACCCCTCCTTCCAGACTTGGTCCAAATATATAAAAACAATGTTTTATTCCCTATACGCTAATTTTCCCTGAGCTAAAAGTGTGTACATGCGCGAGTCAGTCAATACCCAACCCGCGTATATGTATTAAACACTTAAAAAAATTAAAATTCCTTAATTATCGGCGGAGTGCACAAGTTTTACCTGTTGATTACCTCTTATTTCCTGTGGCCCAACTCTTTCCCAAGAGTTTCCCAAATAAAAAACTAATTGGGAGAAGTATAAATAGACTTCTATTGGAAGTCCTTGAGGAAGGAGAAGAGATAAATTTATTATACTGAGATTATCGTGACTAAGTCTAATGAATCCCTATGCCTCATGCACTTCCCCAAGCTTCAGGAAACCCTTGTTTCCTTGATTATAGATATCCTTCCTTTTTCTTGAGATATCATGGTGTTGGTGATGGAAGAAGATTTTTGAAGGTTGGGATAGGATGAATCCGAAGGAGAATTCTGCTTGGAGCTAGAGAAAGACTCAGGGGAATTCTCTCCATGTTATTTATAGCTTACTGCAATAAAAGAAATGTTGTCTTGTTTCTGAAATTAACTATGTTTATGCATCAAATTCTGTTTTAATTCATATATGAATGTTGTTTTGATGTATGATTAATCATTTGTTTATATGATATAAAGTCAATTTTGTGAGTATGATTTACTTCTATACTGATATGTATGTACGAATTGAATGATTTTCAAGTTTGAATAACATCGGGAGTTGCACAGGGTCTGAACCTTGCGGGACCTACCCGAGCCAAGGAAATCCGAGTACGGTTACTCTTACGTAGTTTGATAATATAAGGATCTTGCCTAAGCCATATGAGTATTTCTTGTTGTAGTTTGCTTCTTCTCTGTTGGGGTTCTATCCCAAAGCCCTAGGGTTCTTCCATCCGAAACACTTGGTCATCCATGATGGTGTGCATGCACCTTTGGTGACATCTTGCTTAAGGAAACTCTTACCTCCGTTACAACCGGTGCATTAGTTCAACCCCTTCATCCAACTTGTCTGCTAACGTGCGCATGGTTTTCTTTGGTATGTTTGAACTGACAACACACTCATGCATAGTGTCCATGCTGACATTCAAGTATGTGTTGCTGGTCATGTGCATCAACTTGCCAAAGTGCATGTTCAACCCCAATTGGAATTGTTTCTTGTCTTCGCGTTGGTGATTGTGTTGAATGGGTTGTATTGCATGTGTGTGCTCAACGACATGGATGTTGCTGGATCATTTGCATATGATCAACAACATTACCCACAATGTTTGCTCTGTGTACACTATTGGGATGGATCCTTAACTTGTACTAGCGCAGTTTCATCCATGAGTGTATATTCCACACACTGATGTTCATGTTCCTATTGCAACTCAATGGACAATATTTGCAGCTTCATGTTCTTCCTAAGTTGCTGCTTCAGCACATGCAACTCCTTCCTTATTCCATATTCAACCTTTGCACGATATTGATGTCACACCATCACTTCATAAACTGAGTCTCCAAATTTTCTTCCATTATCATTAGATCTGCTTGATCTTGCAACTTTGCTCTGCCTCTATGTTGTCAACAACCTTCCTCTTGCATCCGTTGCATTTGCTGAATTCACTGCATTTGTTGCATTCACTATGCTCCCTTCAATTGTTGTTCATGATGTTGTTCATTGTGATGCTGCTGCTTGATGTCCTTGTCCATGAACAACTTGATGTCTTCGTGAGTAGGTAAGCCCATGGACACTCAATCGACTACATCCCCAAGTGTGCTCTGAACAGTGTCTTTGTCTCTGCTCTCTTGGAAACCATTGTACCTATACTGCTGAGAGGCAGATTAACACTTGTGATACCTCGAGACATGGTAACACTCATAGCAAGAAATATATCAGCAAAAAACCAAAATGAACATGAGAACGAACCTGTATCATACCTAGGTGAATGATCGTGAAGGTTTTGCAATTTCATCTAGGAGGTCGGGAGACCGACTACCAAGACTGCACAAGGCATAGTCGAAGCTGCTGGGAGACTAAATGACTTCTGGAACTAACTGACAATCCAGTTTGGCAGTTGGATGTTGGGATTGCAGAATGTGTGATTCCAGTTGGGAAAGAATGTTGGCCCGAGGACATATTTGCCCAAAGTTTTGGTTTAAGTAGCCACTAACCTAGAGAAATGTTCAATTCAGTCCAGGAGGCCCGCGTTGGGCTAGATTGTGCAAATTTTGAGAGGAAGGTGAGCCTTCCTTCCCAAGATTGTGCAATGCAGCCTTGGTGAAGGCAGAAACCGAGCCAAGGTTTGCCCGACTTTCCGACGGGAAACTAAAAGAAAGTAAGTCGATGAAATGCATGGCGACAACAAGTTATAGCAGAAGTGATAAACAATGCATGCAAAACATGAATTGAGGATTGAGCAAACATATCAACATGCATGTGGGTGAAGCTATTCATCGGTTGGGGGAACATTCGTGAAAAACAATTTCATGCATGCGACATCAGTGAGATAGAAAAAAAAATTGAAATAGGGTTAGGACAATCTAGAATATATGTAAATGAGAGCATACATTTAAAGAAATCAATAAAAAATCACTCACAAAAGTGAATTCACAAAAAGCGACATAAATGAAGCATAGGGCATGGGAAGTGAGCTTACCCCAAAACAACTGAGCTGAATGTACCAATTGTTCCTAGATGTGATGTAGGATGTTAGAGCTACAAGGTTTATGTGTGGAATGAGCTCCACAACATCCGGTTGATGTGTTTTGATAACATCGAGGTTATGATGCTCATGCTACAAATCTAGGAGGAAGTGACACTTGGAGGGAGGTTACAAAATTACTCCTTGCATGTAACCTCCAACTCCTAAACATAGATCCTTGAAATAAGGGATGCCTTTACATGCTATCTTTGGAGAAGCAGCCTATGCATGCAAGTCTACTTTACTCAGTCGCACAGGGAACCGGTCAACTCAACTGCACATGCAAGAGAGTACTCAACTGCTAGAGAAAGATGCACATTTCTAACTGTAAGATGGGCTGACTTCCCAAGGGGATTGCACAATTTCTAGGCCCTATAGCTAACTGCTGCCTAGATTTGCACAAATCATCAGCTGAACTATCTGTTGATGGGAAAAATTATGTAATTCCTATTGGAAAGGTTGGCTTAGAGGATTTCTCAATCCTGGAGCTGATCAGCCGATGCTACATCTTACAATAAAGCTAGTGTGAAGCCAAGATGAATTGAGAACTGAACAATAGTTTCAGAGGTGTTAGACTTTCCTTTCATGAACAAGGTCCATTCAGAGAGCTGGAGTTCTACTAGTGTGTTGCCAAGTGTTGTATTGGCTACAACCACCCTCCAAAATTTTTCCTTAGACTTTTTTGGAGCCCCATTACCAACCTTCATAGCAGCTTGCCTTTCTTTATCAAGTCCTCAAGCTTGAGTGTCTTTCTTGCTCAGTGGAAACCTTTCGATCATAGTTTGACCTTTTCCACTCACATGCTGCTCATCTGGACTTGGTCCAGCTACAGGCTGAGAAGCTTCCCAGTAAAATTTGCACAAATTTTACTGGGAAGCTTCTCAGCCTGTAGCTGGACCAAGTCCAGATGAGCAGCATGTGAGTGGAAAAGGTCAAACTATGATCGAAAGGTTTCCACTGAGCAAGAAAGACACTCAAGCTTGAGGACTTGATAAAGAAAGGCAAGCTGCTATGAAGGTTGGTAATGGGGCTCCAAAAAAGTCTAAGGAAAAATTTTGGAGGGTGGTTGTAGCCAATACAACACTTGGCAACACACTAGTAGAACTCCAGCTCTCTGAATGGACCTTGTTCATGAAAGGAAAGTCTAACACCTCTGAAACTATTGTTCAGTTCTCAATTCATCTTGGCTTCACACTAGCTTTATTGTAAGATGTAGCATCGGCGAGATTATTGGTCGATTGACACACATTCCAAGCCAAGGCAACACATTTGTTTCGATTGGGGTTGAGGGGTATATAAGTACACAATAAATATAGTTGTCAGAGTCTATTTTTCATCTCTGGTGTTGCTCCATTGTCAGCAAGCGTGGACAATACCCCGCTAGAGTCACATAGGAACACAAGCATGGCTCTTCTACCAGTGAGCCTGGTCAGTACCTTGGTGGAGTTACTTGCATTACCTCCTCACGTCAGAAGCCTTTCTCTTCTTTCACCTTATTCATTTTTCATTTTTAATCTTTTGACTTTTCAAATTTTTTTTTTTTTCATTTTCACTGTGCATAAAACTTATTCATTTTAGAGGCAGAAGAGGGATCCTGACTTATTGAGAGCAGAGGAGGTTGTTCCAGCAAAGAAGTATTTATTATATCTATGACATTCTTATTAAGTTTTTCCTCCTCACATTACTCTACTTGACTGAGCTGACAAGGGTTAACCCAAAAACAATCGACTAGAAAAGGTGACACTAGTTAGCATGTAAGCGTTGTGTCTACACCAAGGTTCACTTTAAAGAGTACGTATTTTCCTTCGACATATCATGGGCTAAGAGTAACAAGTTTATCATACAGAGGCAAGAAGACAGATAACCAAGTAGTGATAGCTATACAAACCCTCTTGTGCTTTACCCAGCTCGATTCATGAGTCACACATGGTTTCATGCAAACTAACCTATGAACAAAGCAAGAAATAAATTAAAGTAAGAGAAGAAGTAAAAGTGAAAGAAAAACAAGAAAAAAAACAAGAAAGCACACAAACAAGCAAGCAAATCATGTAATAAAACAAGCATGCAAGCAAAAAACTGAAAGAAAACACTACTCCTACTCCTATACTAACAGTGCATGGGCCTGATCACGTGAAGTGATACTTCCAATGTAGCAAGGAGTGCATTGGTAGACCCATGTGGGTGAAGACTTAGTCCATGAGTAACCCAATTGTGTGGACCAGCATATAAGAAATATATGATAATGAAGATAGCCACACTTCGTGTTTCAAAGTGCCCATGGGACATAAGTGAGTGCATGTGCAAGATGGACAGTTCGTGGACTTATCATGGTGCTGTGTGACACTACGTGCAACTTTTAAGAAAAATAACACTCTTGACTGACACATTCTTATAGATCCATTTGCGCACATCACTCCCAATATTCAGATCAGTACTATTAGGGCTCATCAAACCCCAATTTAGTTTCTACATTCCCTAGAAAAGTCATCACTTTGAATGCCTCCTTCCCTGAGAGTTTATTGGCCTGAAGCCCTCAAGAAATGCCTCCTTGAGGGACCAACCCACCTTTGGTCAAAGTTAAGTGAACTTCAGTGCAGGTAGGCACAAGTTAGGGTGCATTTTAGAGCACTTAGGCCCACTTTGACCTATACTAGGTGAGATTTAGTGAAATCCCCAAAACGTTCTAGGAATATTCTTATCCTCTGGAGCCTTCTAGAAGATTCCCACACTTATCATCTCCTATGAGCTCGAAATTGGATAGGGAATGAGTTAAGTAACCTCCTATCCTCACATCACTGCCTCCATTGAAGCTAACTCTAGGTTTTGAAGGTCATTCAATACCCTCATTTATGACCAAACCCCCTCTATTTGCCTATAAATTGAGGACTCATCTAAGTGATGAGGGGCTAGACTTTGAGAATTTGTAAGGAGATAATGTTGGTGTGAGGTTTGAGATTGTAAGCAAGTATTTTTATGCTACCAGAGTGTTGTTATTTTGATGTGATGTTGGTTGGAACCCAAGCTAGAGGAGTGACATTGGATTAGACTTCATAGTTGTAACTCTTCCTTCTACTTAATAAAGTTGTTTACAACTTTTCCCATATTCTTTTCTTTATGTATGATGATTATATGTGTAAATGCTTTTGATTCCATTTGATTATAGTAGATAGATCTCTTGATTTTATTGTTTTTTGTCCTTTATTTATGATTGCAGGTACTTGTCAAGCGAATTAAGATCGAGAAGGAGTGACAGGAGCCATACAAAGGAGAGAAAGATAAAGTGAAAGATAACAAGTAGGTCCCTTGTCTTATTTATCTTCTATAGAAAAATGTTAAGTGCTTTAATTCTATTGTTCTAGATGCAGCTACCCACCTAGGGAATGTGTGTTTATCCATAGATGCAAAATTCCACATAACAAATTGGTGACTCCACTTGGGAACAATCATTGTTCCAGGTAGTTTACCTTCATCTTAGTACACCCTAGTATACTTTACTTGCTTCCATTGATTTTGTTTCATCCTTTTCGAAGTGTTTTTTGGTAAAAATTGTGCTTGAAAGCCCATAGAATGGCCTCTTTAGCACTAGCACAGGCTTAGTGAGGACACAGAGTACCGTAAAGAACCCTTGGCTTGAGGACAGTGCTCTAAAGCACACTATCTCCTGTTCAGGGCTATGCTGGTCCTCCTTAGGTAAAAAAATCCTAGCTTTGACATGATTTTTCCCAAATTTCCTTATGTTTTTGCTTGTTAAGAAATCAATGATTGTTGTACTTCTCAAATCAATTGTATTTCTCTTCCTAGCCTTACTTTGGCCTTGATTCTTCAGTGTTTATTAAATTATTTCTTTATCACTATCAATTCATTGTCAAAGTTAGTTTATAGTCAATTAATCTTTGCTAAAAAGAAAGCGTCGAAAAAGTATTCATTTCTTTCGAAAAGGAACTATCATAAATTCTTCGTTCTTGCAAAAAGATTGATTCATTATATGTGTATTGGTTTCCTTTTTTTCATTTCAATATTAAGGGAATTGAAATGAAAAACTTGCTTCATGCATTGAAAAAGTTTGTGTGTGCTTATCAAAATAGTTTAGGGAAATTGCATTAAATGTGCTCTTTGCTCTATGTCAAACATCTGATTGCTCTACCCATTACTAGCTATGATTTTCATTGCTAATTCAATGAAAGAATGTTTCTCATGTTATTTTCATTCTAGGAATTGCAAACATACACCACGTGGTGAACCTTGAAAGGAAAATTCTTAAGAATACCAACTTAAAAGTTATCTCAATTAACCTAATGGACCATTGTAACTTAACGCTTAACATTTGATGGTCTAGGCTAGAGATATGTTCTAGCATCGTGAAACATAACAAATTCCATTAATTGTCTGTGATACATTCTGAGTGTGATACCTCATTCCACATATGTAAGTATATCATAGCTCATCCACATGCCTTAGGGTATATAGGGCAGTTTTATAGTACAAAAAGTATAAAGGAATGCTCTCACTATGCGGTTTTGCATTAGACAATGCTAACACGGATTGGGCCTCCATGTACTTTCGGTTATATATGGGAGGAATACATTAGGTTTCTATCCATCCATAGGTAACTGACTTGACCGCCTTGTACACTGTGATACACGAAACACAGAATTTGGGGAGATTGCCTGCAAGTATGTTAAGTCCTTGGTTTACTAAGGTAGTATATTGTAGTTCCCGGCTACCTGGTAATCCTTTTCCCTAGATTATCCCTCTTTTGTTTTGTTATGTTATTTTGATTAAAATAAATTAATTGATCACAGATAACATCCTCCATGTCACTCCTTAGTTCATCTTAGGTTGAAACATAGGGCAACAACTCCAGAGTCCACCGATCAAGGAATTCCTTTTGATGGGAATCCTATTCCTTTTTCTCCTTTCAGAAATATTGGTGCTCCTTATATGGCCACATTGTCTCTTTCGAGATTTACCATTGGCTTGCCAATATGGTTTTTCTTAACCTCCTTGGTGCAAAATGTTGTGATTTCTCTGCAATCGAGTACTCCTCCAACTGGACAAAATCAACCTCTAGTTGATCCTAAAGTTTACCCTTTGCCTTCTTCATTTGTTGTTTCTTCCTTCCCTTATTCATCTTCACCTAGTGAAAGTATTGACACTAGTAACTAGGTGGAAAAGAAGAAGAAGAAAGGGAAGAAGGAGAAGAATAAGAAAATTCAGGAGGGGTACAACCAAGAAACCATTGCTTCGAATGCAACTTCTGATGATAAATCGTTCGATAAGCCACACAAAGTTCGATATCCATGCAAACTTTGTATGGGAGACCGTATTCTTTGAAATTGTTCTAGTATTCCTCAGATCTTATAGGAATGGTCTTCTCATTCACATCATCCTGTGTCATCAACTTTTAGAGATCATGTTGGTGACATGCCATCAACTAGTGGTATTAAAGTTCATGGAAAGAAGGGTAAAATTAAGTTTCCCTATAGGTTATTTGAAGGGAATCACCCCATTCACCTTTGTCTCTATCTGGATGAAGCCAAAAAAGTCTGGGATAACCATCCTGCTTCTCCGCAATGACTTCCATCTGGTTACAGGAGACTCTCCCATAATCCTTCACTAGTTGATGAATTGACTAACCCAAATCAACCGTGGGTCAAACCCACTCTCTCTGAATGTGAATCCCGTGATTCTATACCTGACCAATTATAGGTCGAGGAAACAATTGAGCCAATTTCACCTTTAGTTAAGCATAGCTTTCCCGTAGAGAGTGAGTATGATACCACTCAAGTTCTTTTTGTTTCTTCAGATTCAATGAGCTTGGGGGCAACCCTCATGTTCCATCAAGACAGGAGGAAAATCTTGTAGTTCTCATAACTCAAGGGGGTAATTCTCCCGTTCTTAAGGTACCCCCTCCAAGTAGTCTAGTCACTTCCTTTGATTGGAATCGACTAGCAGAATGTCGTCTTCCTTCTTATGTGCCTTTCTAGATCATAGTGCAGGTTTGTAATATGATTTCACCTGGCACTATTATAGATGAAGGTGCATATGTGAGTATCCTTTCCTATACTTCTTGGAAAGTGCTCGGTTCATCGCCACTTGTGCTTGTTACAAAGAATCTATTGGCTTTTAACAGAGGAACCAATCAACCATTAGGGATCCTTCCTCAGTTACCTATTACTTTGGGAGGAAAATTTGTTTATATCAATCTGATGATTGTCCTAGGCCCTTTAGATTACAATTTACTTCTTGGGTGTGACTATGTTTATGACATGGGAGCTATAGTTTCAAGTCTCTTTCGAGTGATGTATTTCCCGCATGAAGGACAAATTGTCACCGTTTACCAGCTTTCATTTCCCAGTTTAAATATGGCTTCCAATCAACAATCTTCCCTAAATGGTCCTTTTATCCCAATAGTATCTTCCCTGCTATGGGTTAATTATGTGGCAACCCGTTCCATGCCTACATCAACTGACCATCAATTCCGTGATGTTGTGTAGTATGTACTGGGGGCATTCGAACCAGATCTTTCTAATGTTCTCCCATCTGATGAGAACCTCTTATAATTCATGACCTCTTATGGGTTGTGAACAAAGGAATATGAGGACAATTCCTTGTCTTGTGTCAACCTCGTTAAAAAATGAAACAAGGAATATGAGGATAGTTCTTTTACTGTGTCAACCTCAATAAAAAAATGAAACAAGTCCCTAAGCATAGTTCCTTGTCTTGTGTCAAGCTCGTTAAAAAAGGAAACAAGGAATATGAGCATAGTTCCTTGTCTTGTGTCAAGATCACTAAAAAATGAAATAAGGAATATGAGGACAGTTACTGGTCTTGTGTCAACCTCATTAAAAAATGAAACAAAGGGTATGAGCATAGTTCCTTATGTTGTGTCAAGCTCGTTAAACAATGAAACAAGGAATATGAGGATAGTTCTTTTATTGTGTCAACCTCATTAAAAAATGAAACAGGTCCATGAGGATAGTTCCTAGTCTTGTGTCATCCTCATTAAAAAATGAAACAAGTAATATAAGCATAGTTCCTTGTCTTGTGTCAAGCTCGTTAACAAATGAAACAAAGAATATGAGGATAGTTCCTGGTCTTGAGTCAACCTCATTAAAAAATGAAACAAAGGGTATGAGGATAGTTCTTTTATTGTGTCAACCTCATCAAAAAATGAAATAAGTCACATGAGGATAGTTCGTTGTCTTGTGTCAACCTTGTTAAAAAATGAAACAAAGGGTATGAGCATATTTTATTGTCTTGTGTCAAGCTCAGTAAAAAATGAAACAAAGAATATGAAGATAGTTCTTTTACTGAGTCAACCTCATTAAAAAATGAAACAGGTCCTAGTGCATAGTTCCTTGTCTTGTGTCAAGCTAGTTAAAAAATGAAACAAGGAATATAAGCAGAGTTCCTTGTCTTGTGTCAAGATCATTAAAAAATGAAACAAGGTCCACTAGATCAAAGTTCCAATTTGAGTTTGTGATTATATTTCGTAAAGTCCCAGTCAAGTCTTTCACTTGATATCATAAATGAACCTTCATTCCATCCACCCAATAGCCACAAGTAGTCTACTTAGGTGAATGCAATGAAGCTTGGGGTGCATGCACCTAGAATTGAGTCATCATGCTGGGGGCACGTAAACCAATTTCAAGCATAGTTTTTCGGTTCAAGCTTGGGTAAAAATGAAACTGAATCCAAGCATAGTTTTTCATTTCAAGCTTGTGTAAAAATGAAACGAAATCCAAGCATAATTTTTTGTTTCAAGCTTCTGTAAAAATGAAACTGAATCCAAGCATAGCTCCCTATGATTCAAGCTTGTGCAAAAATGAACCCATCTCCATTTTAACCCTCATGATTGTCATTCTATTAGCCTCTTCCATCAGATGAGCCTTGGTTTTTCTCCTTCCATCATCACTATCTCCTTGGCCGATCATACACTTTCACTTGGTTGTTTTACCCTTTTTGAGGAACAGTTACGATGAGTGGTCTTATTAGATAGCCTCTTGACCATTACATGTTTTGAGAAGTTCCTACATCACCAGAACCAGTTGCTATCCTAGACACCACTCATTCGTAAAAGTGGATTCCTCTTTAGGCTCTTTTCAAACTCGAGCGCTTATCCTTTTCATCCTGTTAACAGATTGGAAATGACATCTAGTCAGTATAATTTTAACCCTTTTCTGGACTAAGATAGATTATTTACGAAAAAGGAATATGTTGATCAAACATGGTCAATAGGTTCTCTCTCATATTATTCTACTCTTTTTCGGACTTGAGAGACAAATCTACGAAAAAGAACTTGTGGAGGTTTCTTTTTGTCCCTTTTCAAACCCTCTAAACCTTAAAAGGACCAAGTTATCATTGTCGTTAAACTCGTTAAAACATAAAATAACGACAAACTTATCCATCATGACAAGACCGAGTTTTACCTTTGCTAGACGCATTAAAAGATCACATAGTGATGGATTCACCCGAAGGGTGGAATTATACAACAAGCTTATGTTATCCTCCTAAATCTTGATTAAAAATAAAGAGGTACTCATGAGAAATTATTGGGGAAAATGGGAAAAGGGGTAAACCACTTTATGGTAGCAGGTTGCTCTTGAACATGACACTTTCACTTCATCACTATGACTACATGGGTTGGGTTATCTACTTGATGGTGATCATACCTTGGTTTTTCATACCATCAATTACTTTGGTTTTGGGTCAATGCTGCCACTTCATTCAGTTTCACCTACATGTTCAAGAGAAGTCACTTAGTCAAAATTCATCCTTTGCAATACTCATAAACCTTCATTTTCATGACCGCCATTCCTGAACCTTGTGTCGTCAGTCACATTCTATCTCCAAAAGTCATTACACTTATTTCATGTCGTTGATGTGGGATACATCAAGGCCCTCCTACGATGAGTTGCTTCTTGTCGACATCAACACATTATCCAAGAAGTTGACTTAGAAACACCATTTTAGTTCCTTGAGGCTTGCATACTTCAATGGCAAGTTTCTCGCTTCCCGCGATAGGTTGACATCACTGGCCTTCGACCGAAAGACTTTGTATGGTGTTCGATATCAAAACATCCATTCACACCATGCAAAATGTACTACAGTACCTTGAGGATCATTATCATTATCGATGATTTCTCTTGCATCTATTAACTGCTTACATCATTGGATGATAATCAGATGGTGCCTTCACATTTTCAACTTTAGATCACATATTCACATGGTTAGACTTGTACTTGAGTGAACGTTTGAATGAGATAGAAGATCCCATATCTAGTTTCATCCAACTGGGCTATGATTTTAGGAAAGTACCAAATCATCCGTACAATGGCTTTACATTGATGGTCATCCCTTCATGTGTCTATATCTGTAGATGACTATCTATGTAGCTGTAATGAAATTTTATATGTTGAGCATGGGTATGTATCCAATTAGCAATTCATGAGAAAAATCAAAATATCATGATATTATGTATTGTAATTGATGCAGGTCACCATCTGCTTCAGAACCCCCTCATCACATCATAAAGCATATCACTTGACATTATCATTTTCGGCTTCATGATTTAGGGGGCAGCTATTACAGGTCCATTTGGGCACATCACTCGAAACACTCAAATCAGTACTATTAGGGCTCATTAAACCCTAATTAAATTGCCACATGCCCTAGACATGTCATCACTTCGACTGCCTCCTTCCCTGAGAGTTTCTTGGCCTGAAGCCCTCAAGAAATGCCTCCTTGAGGGACCAGCGCACCCTTGGTCAGAGCTAAGTGCACTTCAGTGAAGGTAGGCCCATGTCAGGGTGCATTTTAGAGCACTTAGGCCCACTTTGACCTGTGTTGGGCAAGATTGAGAGAAATCCTCATAGGGTTCTGGGAATATTCTTATCTTCTAGAGCCTTCTAGAATATTCCCGCACTTATCATCTCCTATGAGCTCGAAATTGGATATGGAATGAGTTAATTAAACTCCTATCCTCTCATCCCTTCCTCCATGGAAACTAACTCTAAGTTTGGAAGGCCATTCAATACCCTTATTTATGAACAAACCTCCTCCATTTTCCTATTAATTGAGAACTCATCTAAGTGATTAGGGGCTGGTCTTTGAGAATTTGTAAGGAGATATTGTTGGTGTGAGATTTGAGATTTTAAGCAAGTATTGTTATGCTTCTGGAGTGTTGTGCTTTTGATTTGATTTTGGTTGGAATCCAAGCTGGAGGAGTGACATTGGATCAGAATTCATGGTTGTAACTCTTCCTTCTACTTAATAAAGCTATTTACACCTTTCCCCATATTCTTGTCTTTATGTATGATGATTATATGTGTAAATTCTTTCGATTCCATTTTCTTATAGTAGATATATCTCTTTCTTTGATTGATTTTTGTCCTCTATTTATGATTACATGTACTTGTCAAGAAAATTAAGTTTGAGAAGGAGCGATGGGAGCCATACAAAGGAGACAAAGGGAAAGCGAAAGATAACAAGTAGGTCCCTTGTCTTATGTATCTTCTATAGAAAAAAGTTAAGCCCTTTAATTTTGTTTTTCTAGATTTAGCTACCCACCTAGGGAAATTGTGTTTATTCGTAGATGCAAAATTCGACATAACACACATGTAAGCAAATGAAAGAAACAAAATTAACTTGCGTTGGGAATGAGTATTTGAAATGTAATACTCCTCCAATGCATGAGCAATGGGATCGTGCAGTTCAAGTAGAGGAAGTGTGATATGTGTGTGACATGGATCTTCAATGCATATAGATGAGTGATGAGGAGCCTTGGGGGATTGAACAGTTTCATGATCGAAAGTGAGACTAAGCCCAAGAGTGAGAGCCTGATATAACCATTAGCTCGGGTTGAAGTGCATCGATAGTCCTGGGTGTCTCAACTTCATCATCAGGTAGATCATCATAAACAGGTGCCTTCGAAAGATAACCTATGATAGATTCATGATCGTGATACAAAATGGAAGAAAATGAATTTCAACCTCCATGATTAGAAAAGTCAATGAATTCTTTAGCATCCTCATGATTAGATGAATAAAATAAAGGGGTAGATGAAAAGCGAATGAACTCATCCTCTATGTTTTTGGAAAAGATAGATAAAGGATCAAGCAGATCTTCAATGAACAACTTATCCTCTCTGTTGTCAAATGATGTACTAGCATTCAGTGAGTCTTCCGAGTGATCAACAATGGGTGCATTTGTAGATGAAGACACGCATACAAAATCATGGATGGAAGGTTCATAAAAGAAGCTAGGAAGGAATGGAGGGGGACCAAATAGAAGGGAGTCATCCTTCGCCGAGTGCTGATGTTCAAGGTCCCACTCATACTCTTCACGAATGACAACACATGTTGGTTGTGCAACACCAACTCCGTCAGTGGGTTCTTCCTCATTCACAACAAGTCAAGAGTCTGGAATGGATGAACACTAGACAACATCATCTTGAGGAACACCTGGGTGTGAAGATGGAGGTCGAAGAAAAAACTTCATATGGGAACTCAAAGGAATAACAATCAATTCCATGCAAAATTTGAGTGGACTGATGTCAGGAGAGTGTGAGGAATGAACAGATGTACAAACATGATCCTCAACATCACTGGGCTATGGTGTAATTGTTGAATGAGAGGGAGGTGGACAGTCCATTGAGATAGTGTCTAATCCCACATGGGATTGCACAGTTCCATCAATGAAGAACTTTGAGCGAGGCTTGACATCGAGATTTCTCTTGGGACAGGCAGATTTCCTAAGACAATACTTGAATCGGTCCCAGAGATAAGAGAACTTCATCTGGCTCTTCGAAGCTTGAAATTGTAAGTCACGGAAGCACTGACCAAAATCGATAATGGGTTCATGAGGAGCCCTTCGTTGTTGTAACAGTTTCCGTTCAAGATGGTCCGGATCAAAATGATGGAAAGTTTCTTCAATAATATCACAAAAGTGCTTACATGAATGCATGGTGTCAGTCGATAGACTGAGCACCCAATGAAATGGGGATTCGCGAAGTGTGAATGCAAGCAACAAATGAGGATGTTCGTCAGTAAACTCATCTTCCTCATAAATCATGGTAAGAAATTTATGTAAGTGCTCAGGCCAAGCCACTTCGCCTTCACCATCATATGTGTGAGTGGAAAAGGGATTGAAAAGATGCTCCGAGATGGAGACATCTTCATGATTCGAAAAACACCTCGAGGGAAGAAGAATGCAAGATTCCAGCAAAGATATGAAAAGGTTAAAAACTAGGTGAGAGGACACTTCTTGTCATCAAGCCCTCCTTCTAGCGTCAAGAATGTTGATGGTGATGGACCTACCAACATGCCAAGGGGATCTCCCCGATAAGAAGTCCCAATTACACCTCAGAGTGTTTGGTGTAGGAGTCCCAACAATGGTTTGTAAGGTAATTCCTTGACTACAATGTCACACAAAGGTAAGTAAGATAACATTGTCAGTAGCAAGGGTGTGACTGATCCAATGAGTTCAGGAATGAGTATGAGAGGTTCCAATGCTTCAAAAGGGGAGGAAGGTGAAGGTGAGTTCCAGGTTGAAAGGGATGAGTCCCAACTCGGCTATGAACACACAACAAAAAGGGCATGCAGAGCTTTCGGTAGAGCAGTCAAAACGGATGCAACAGTCCCAACCTACAAGGTAAGATAACATGAACAACACTCATGAATCAGTCTAAGATGAGTGTGACGGTTGATATAACAAGGTTTAGAGAAAGGTCTATTTGGTTTCCGGCAGAGAAGTTGACACGGACAGTGAAAACATTAACAACATATGCAACACATTAACAACAAGATTCATGTAATTGCATGTGAACTAGTTCATACACAAGTACATAAGTTAAACAACATATATCATTAAGGCAACCAGAGAAGTCCAACTAAAATAACAACATATGCATGAAAATGTGTTGGCTTTTATTATCTAAAGAATTGTAAGTCACAATCATACAATACACCATGTAAGCCTGCTAGCCCTATCAGTAGAACGTTACAACCACATCCACCTACTCCTCCAAAGATATGTACTAGCTCCGTGCAGGGGAGAAGCCAAGGTGCATTACAATATTATCCCATCCTCCTTCAAGATAGTCTTAGTAGAAGTTTGGTTGACCAAGAGCCTATACAATGAGTTATGAGGGACTATTTCTAGCAAAGGGTGGGCTGACCCTTGACATTTCCCTTTGTGACAGTTCAACTACCCCTCATGACTCTTCACCTACTCTATGACTGTTACATCCAACTGTTGACACTCAACTTACACTTGACATGACTCAACATTACAATGCACATGTACTCATGTGAGACAACATGGGTTGATTAATCCTTGCAAAATATCACTGACACTTGGTCCATTATGATGAGACCAACTCTTTTACATGTTTGTGATGGTGAAGCTGGTGAGCTTATGCTAAGCTTGGCTATCCCTGATGATGTGCATGCACCTCATGGTGGCATCTTGCTGAAACGAACTCTTGCCTCCATTGCAATTAGTGCATTGGTTCAGACCCTTTTATCCAGCTCATCTGCTAACATGCACATGGTTTTCTTAGGTATGGTTGAACTGAAAAAAATTGATGCATTATGTCCATGCTGATATTCAAGTGTGTGTTGGTGGTCACGTGCATCAACTTGCTAAATTGCATGTTAAACCCTAGTTGGACTAGTTCCTTGTCTTCGCCTTGGTGAGTGTGTTGAATGGGTTGGATTATATGCGTGCGCTCAACAACATGCATGCTATTGGATCCTTTGGATGTGATCAACAACACTGCTCACCATGTTTGCTCTATGTACACTACTGGAATGGATCCTTAACTTGTACTGGTGGAGTTTCATCCGTGAGTGCATGTTGCGCCCATTGTTGTTCATGTTCCTACTGCAACTCATTAGACAATATGTGTAACTTCATGTTCATCCTGAGTTACTTCTTCATCACATGCAACTCATTCTTTGTTCCATCTTCTACCTGTGCATGATCTTCATGTCATGTCGTCACTTCATAATCTGAGTCTCCAAAGTTTCTTTCATTATCAGTGGATCTACTTGATCTTGCAACTTTTCTTTTCCTATATGTTGTAAACAATGATCCTCTTGCATCCGCTTCATTTGCTGCATTCACTACATTCAGTATGTTGCATTCAACTATTGTTCATGATGTTTCTTGTTGTGATGTTTTTGCGTGATGTCCTTGTCAATGAAAAACTTGATGTCTTCATGAGTAGGTAAGCCCATGCACACTTGATCAACTACATCCCCAAGTGTGCTCTGAACGGTGTCTTTGTCTCTGCGCTCTTGGAAACCATTGGACCTTTGCTGCTGAGAGGCAAATGAAGACCTATGATACCTGGAGACATGGTAAAACTCATAGCAAGCAATCTGTCAGTCGAAAACCAAAATCAACATGAGAACTGACCTGCAACCTACCTGGGAGAATGTTAATGAATGTTGCACAATTTTGGTAGGGAGGTCGGGAGACTGGCTATCAAGACTGCACAAGGCATAGTCCAGGCTGCTATGAGACTAACTGACTGTTGGAACTACAAAATGTGCAATCCATTTTGGTAATTGGCTGCTAGTATTGTGGAATGCGTGATTCTAGTTGGGAAAGACTATTGGCCCAGGGATAGATTTGCACAAATGTTTGGGCCAAGTACCCACTGACCTCCAGAAATTTGCAATTTAGTTCGAGAGGCTAGTGATGGGCCAGATTGTGGAAATTTGGAGAGGAAGGTGAGCCTTCCTTCTCCAGATTGTGCAATGTAGCCATTGTGAAGGAAAAGACCGAGCCAAGGTTGGCTCGACTCACCGATGGGTAGTTGAAAGCAAGTAAGTCAATGAAATGAATGGCAACACTAAGTGATGGCAGAAGTGATACACATTGCATGGAAAATATGAATGGAGGATTTAGCAAACAAATCAACATGCATGTGGGTGACGTCGTTCGCCAGTTGGGCGAACGTCCGTGCGAAACAGTTTCATGCATGTGACGGTAGTGAGATGGCAGCGAAAGTTGAAACAAATCTAGGAAAAGCTAAAATATATGTAAACGACAACAAGCATTCAAAGAAATAAAGGAAGCAACACTCGCACAAGCGAATAGACAAAAAGTGACATAAACGCACCACAAGGCATGGGAAGCAAGGTTACCCCGAAACAATTGAGTTGAATGTGCCAATTGTTCCTAGATGTGATGTGGGATGTTAGAGGTACAAGGTTAATGTGAGGAATCAGCTCTACATCATCTGGTTGATGAGTTTTGGTAACATTGAGGTTATGAGGCTCATGCCACAAATCTAGGAGGAAGCAACACTTAGAGGGAGGTTTCAAAATTACTCCTTGCATGTAACCTCCAACTGCTAAACATATATCCATGAAACAATGAATACCTTTTCATGCTTCCTTGGGAGAATCAATATATGCATGCAAGTATATTTTTATTGGTCCTTAAGGGAACCGGTCATCTTAGCTGCACATGCAAGCGACTGCTCGACTTTTGGAGAAAAATAAGCATTTATGACTGTAAGCTAGGCTAACTTCCCAAGGGGATTGTAGAATTCCTTCGCCCAGTAGTTGACTGCTGCCCATATTTGTGGAAATCCTGGGTTGAACTGGCTATTGATGGGAAAAATTGCACAATTCCTATTGGGAGGGTTGGCTCGCAAGATTGCATAATCCTGAAGCCCAACAGGCTGTTAGAGGGAATTATGCAATTCTTGAAGGGAATGGTTGGTTTCCTTCCAGAACCATGCAAATTTAACTGGGATTCTACTCATCCTACAGCTGAACCATTTCTGGATGTGCAACCTGTGAGGGGAAAATGTCAATCTATGATCAACCGGCTCCCACTGAGTAAGAAAGACACTGAAGCTTAAGGACTTGACAAAGCAAGGCAAGCTGTTGTGAAGGTTGGTAGGGAGGCTCCAAAAAAGGCTAAGGAAACATTTTGGAGGGTGGTTGTAGCCGCTATAACAGAACCATAGAACCCAATCATATTTCACTTCAAATCCAATGAGACAAATTTTACAAATTAATCAAGAATATCAATAAAAAAACTGACAAATCCAAGCATACAGGATGGAGAAATACCTTAGGGGCCAAGACAAACTTGATTATGTTGGGAAAAATAATAAGAGGGGGGGGGGGGGGGGGGGGGTGAATCAGTATTAAGCTTTCGCAATAATTATTTTTTTTTCAAATTGTATACGCCATTTTACTAAAACCAACCAACGTATGTCCACACCTATAAAGAATGAAACAAACGTATAGATAATAAAATTTGATAAAGAACTAATTCATTATCTTAAATCAGAGTGCGATGAATTTACTAAGTAGTAAACAGATGCAATAAGAACAGAATAAATCAACACACATAAGCATCACACATGAACACTAGGATTTTTTAGGTGGAAATCCAATGTGGGAAAAAACCGTTATTGCTATCATCTCAGCCTTCAATATTCTTATAATAAAAAGTCTTTACAAGTTCTATACTATTGTAGACATTTTCTGGTACACAACCATCTACGTGCTGAAGGTTGCAACCTTCACTTATTTTCCATATTCTACTGAAAGGGAGCTCCAAACCCCTAGCTCTTGTGTTGGCTGATATGTTTACCAGTATGTAGGCGTCAGCCTACAGAAGGCTACTACCTTTACTCTTCCTCCAGGGACCAGGTTTCATAAATTGTTAGACTAGATACTCTTGGTACACAACAACACAATATGTAGGCCACGTTTCATCAAATTTTCATACTAGACCCATTAGTAATAATGAAGCTCAAAATCAATCACCATTGCAATATAACCATCAAATACAAATGCATCTATCAATAATCAACCAATCTAAATAGTAAAACCACTCTCACCAGAACACAGATATGAGCCTAGAACACTACATCAACAACTAGAACCAATTGCAACCTCAAAAATCATATGTCAAAATGTATACTCTACTTCAATGAAGCGAATCTGCATGTATACGCTGCTTTCTATAACCCAGCCTATGTATACCTCTAAAGATGCTTAATCATAAAATCTTTGAACCAAAAACTATATCAAGCAATGACATTCTGGAGATCTAATGTCATATTACAAAGTTCTAAATAGATAGCAGCAATGATCACCTTTCTTACTCAATCAATCAATTCACCCGACTTAATATCCTTATACAATCAGTTTTACTTTCATATCTAATGAAGACATCATTGATAAACAAGAGTAAAATAGTAGCACTGATCAGATTTATCAGTCATCTCTGAACAACAAGATATTCTTCTACATATGCTGGTCACAAGTGCTAAACCAATCTGTATACGCATATTCACCAAGGCGAACCAACGTATAGATCTACAAATAAGAACTTATCACTTTAAAACTATTCCAGACTTTAGATATACCCAAATCATAACATATAAAGGATAAAACATGAATTATCAATTAGATCTAGACTATACATTATCATATCATACAATGATAAGTAATTTCAGGTCTCATGATCCTAATCCAACATTGTATCCAAGTGTGCACAAGATATTTTAGATTTGTATCATAACCATATCCCTTACAACCCAAAATATACTTCAGATAGATGTATTCATGAGAAACCCTTTCACTTTCTCACTTAGCCCTTTGATATTCTCTTCCTTATATAATTAGAGCCTTTTTCAATCCCTCAAACCAAAACAACATTTTGAACGTATGGTATTCTTACAGGATCAAGTAACCGTAATTCTGTTCAATATTGTGGGCTAATACCATGGTATGGACCGTTGGTACTATTTAACCTTAATTTTCCATCCTATACATGCTTTTCTTCTTCTGAAAGTGTGTGCATATTGTTGTAACATTATCTAGTTTTGATAACTTACCATATTAGTTAAATGATTGTAAAAAATGCTAAGATAGGAAATGGATGAAAAATAATAAAGAGTTAAAATGTTAGGAAAATTTGATGTTTTATAGGCATCCATATCGATAAAATGTTAGGATTTAGCTACTCTAAATAAAGAAGGAAAATGAAAATAAAATGGTAGGGAAGTAAAAGAAAAGGAAAGCTTCATTTTATGTTTTTGAAAATGCACAGGCTACTACTCTAAATGTGCCATAATTAAACATCCATTTTGTTTTCATGTGAAAAAGAATTTGAAAGAGCAGTGAAGGTTACTCTAAGGTTTATATGCTCACTTCAGATATTAACACTATCCAAAGTTTTAAAAAACCCATAACCTAAGTATTAATCACATATCGCCCCTCCGTTAATTCATTCCCTTCATATCATTTTCCTAAAGTTTATAACCCCCTTATTTTTCATATTTACTGACATAACATTAATGTCAATTGCTGACCAAACCAATCCATCACATCACATCATGTTACTCCCCTTCCATATCACTCTTCATCTCCGCCTATTGCTTCTCATCCGATGGCCCTCGTACCATTTTGCCCCCCCTTCGCCATCCGAGATTTACCTCCAGTGGGGGGTCTTAAATGGGCAGTATACCAAACCATGCCTGCCCCTATGTGGCATCTCGACAATGTTTCATACTGCCCATGAGGAAAACATAAAACTGCCCCCCCCCCCAGAAAAGCTGAATACCAAATTCTAGATACCGCTTACTTGACCATTGCACATCCGCCATTCCTCTATTGCCACCTCATCTGTCCGTTAATTCCATCAAATCACATCCATTCCAGATGATGAACAGTGGGAAAATCTATATGAATATCAAGACAGATCAACATGGCCAGCACAACACTAGAATAGTGGCCACTCAGCAATAGTTTTCGATCAAAGCGTGGCTGGATGTTCAGATTCATTCTTTTGGACCAAATTGCTTCTCCCTCTGTTCAATTTTATGTAATAATAGCATACCTCGTCACTCAGGCATTGATTGTAATATTTTGTATTTTTGTTTAAATACTTCATTCTGTCAAAATATTCAGGGTTACACCCTTGATCTAGTTACCAGACAGATTTGTACTTGGATGGTGAATTTTTTATTGAATAAAAGATTTTGGATTTACTTCATATGGCTTGTCTCTCTATGAGTTATTTTCTTATGTATTTCATTATGTATTCCTCATATAATTTATTTCATTTACAGTCATCCGATTGAAAATCTAACTAATTTTAGTTTCTTTCTGAATCTGATGTGAAGTTGTAGTTTAATTAAGAGATTAATTACAGGACTCTCCATTCTTGTAAATTCCTCTTTGGAATTAAATTGCACAAGATTTCTGAAATGACTTGATTATATTTTGTTAATTAGGAAAACACAATTTTCTCGATTTCTTCTTTTAAATGATGAAATACTCTATCTGAATATTAAATCATTTATGTTTCTCTATATTATTCTTATCCATCACATTTAAAATGGAAATAACTATATGTATTTAAAGAACAACCTTTTTTTATCAGAGATCTTTCTAAGTTTAAAGCACCTGCTAAAAAGCAGTTCACTGGTCATTCAACCATTAAAATCAAACAAAATATTTTAGATGGTTTGGCATAGATAATTGACCTTAGGTTATCTCAAAGGACAACATCAGATTGGTGTCGTTGTCGGGGAGCGATGTACTGAAAATTAAATTTTCCCTTGGGCAACGATTTTCCTTTCCTTTAAGGTGAATAAAGGGTAAAATCATAGGTAAAAATGTTTTACCTGATGATTCCCCTGGTCCAAGTTGTCTCCCTATAAGCATACAAGATCACATTTTGATTCCGAGATTGTTAACCGTCCGCCAGACCCAGAAAGACTCATTAGGTGAGCCTCTTCAAGGGGAAGACATAGAACACCTTCTTCTTCTCCAGCTTTACACTCTTAAGGAATTCCATCTCTAGATCCATTTTCATCTATACCAACTAACCCTCATTAGACTCAACTACCTCCTAGGGTCTCTAGTATTATCTCTAGAGGGGTACACCTTCCATCAAATCTTTTGATACAGTCACTTGAAACATATCAAGTCCTATCCATTCCTATCAAATCACCTTCATTTGAGGAAGAATTGAATTTACATTTACCTAAATTCAAACCTCAAAATTTCATTATTCCAACTCCTTATTCTCTTCCATCATCCTCAACTAATTTTGAAGAGAAATTTT
The DNA here is from genome assembly GCA_000404065.3 of Pinus taeda. Taxonomy (NCBI): domain Eukaryota; kingdom Viridiplantae; phylum Streptophyta; class Pinopsida; order Pinales; family Pinaceae; genus Pinus; species Pinus taeda. The sequence continues at coordinate 350,329 of APFE031514896.1, forward strand.
CTCTCTACTCAAATCCTTTATTTTAAAATAGGGAAGACTTCCCACCAGGAGTTCAGAAATTGGTTATTAAAATCCCTTTCAAACCTTTAAAGAGGTCTCCTCCCTCTCCTCCACACATTAATACACCTACTAACTCATCTTCACCTTATTCATCTTCATCATATTTCTCTTCCTCATCAACATCCACTAATACACCCCATACTCCACCTGTTGTCATGGCCTTTCGACCCATTGTTGAAATTAGATATGACGACCTAGTTCTCCTTTCCAACTTGGGAAATTTTCCTTATGGATAGTTAAATCATTGTCCAAGTTTCAATGGAGAAATAGGACCCTCAGCAAAAGATCATGTGTCATCCTTCCTAGATTTTCCTAACAATATGAACATTAAAGAGGAAAATGTTTATATGAGATTATTTGTGTGATCCCTAGAAGGAAATGTTAGGATTTGGTTTAGGCAGCTCAAATATGACTCTATTAGAACTTGGAATGAACTCATACCATCTTCCAAAATCAATGGAGGGTAGAGAAATGTCACATTTACTTCCCTACTGAATTTGAGGAATTAAAGAGAAACCCAGGAGAACAATTGCTGAATTCATTAAAAGATTTAATAAGCTCTATCATAAAATGCATGTTGATTGTAAACCACCAGTAGCAGCTCCCAAGGTTAGATTCTCTAAAGAATTTAATGATGACTTCGTAGTAATTCTAAGAGAAAGAGTTTATAATACCTTAGAAGACATGCAGACAAATGCTATAGAGGTAGAAGCCAATAGGGCAGCTTCTAGTAAACTTAAGGCTAAAGCAGAAAAAGTAGAAAGAAAACTAAAAGATAAGATAAATGATTCAACCTCCTCGAAATATAAATTAGAAAATAAAAAATTGATGAAATTACATATTTTCTTAGGAACCCTTATAACATAATTTTAAAAATTGAAACTCAGCCTAAATCTCCTTAACAAACTACTATTAGACCTCAAGATCAAGCTCAATTCAAAATAGCTCCTAAAATGCAAATTCTTCAAAGACAGAGTTCTAACCAAAACATTCAACCACCCTTTCTTATTTATGATCAACAGTCACAAGATACATGCCTTTTAATTACTGAAGATATCAATAATATTGATTCTTCAACAATACAAATGGCCATAGTTCCGTCGTCTTCATCTCAGCCTTTCGAACTAGAAATAGGATATACTCAAATTTCCAGATACCAAGCTTTTTCTGAATTTTTAATTGTAGAATTGAATAAGAAGTATAATATAAGACCCAGATCAGGACGTGGTAGACCTACAAAATCCACCAACATAATTGAACTTGCTATGAAAACCATTCAAACACAAACTTCAACACCTCATACTACATAGTCATCCACTGAAACTATTCCATTTGATAGGACTATTTTGACTACTTTCGATATTGAAAAGGAATTGGAAAGGGTCAATATTCCTATACCTTTAGCTGAAATTTCCAAAGAACTTGGTTACAAAAGTTAAGTGTCTAAATGGATACAATATTTTAGTGTAGATGTTGAGGGAGACATTATTAGTCTGCAAGATGAAAAACCCTCGGTTGCATTTGGCCCTAGCAGATATGATTGATGAAATTGTTCCACCATTTTATGTAACATTAAAAGCTCATGATTTTATTTTGTATAAATGTATGCTAGATTCTGAAGCCTCTCATAACCTTATTCCAAAGGTAATAAAGGACCAGCTTTAGTTACAAGTCACCCATAACTATCATGAACTTTACGCCTTTGACTCAAAGAAAGTACCATTCTTAAGATTGATCGAAGACCTAGTTGTGACCTTAACTCAAATACCTGTTAAAAGTATAGTTCTAGACATAGTTTTCATTGATATTCCTACCAAGTTTGGCATGCTTCTATTTAGATCATGTTGTGCTAAACTCAGAGGGCCACTTCATATGGACATGTCTTTTTCTACTATCCCAGTCTATGGAGGTGAGAACTTAAGGTTATATAAGGAAATTCATTTCCTTAATTCTGTTTCTAGGTCTGATCAACAAAAGAACCACCCTATCTATACAGTAGATCAGGATTTTGGTTGTTTTCATGTGGCTTCAAAAGATGCATCAAACACTCAACTTGCCATTGAAAATATAATTTTGCAGCCTAAAATTGTAAAATCAGACATCTGGAAACTTTATTTTGATGGATCTTGCTCAAAGGAGGGAGAAAGAGCAGGAATTGTTCTTATATCAACAAATAAGAAAACATAACTAAGTCATGTAAACTTGAATTTGGATTCATCAATAATGTGGCTGAGTATGAGGCCTTTCTTCTTGGTCTTGAGTTAGCTAGGAGTCTAAAATTCCAGAACTTGAGTGTCTTTTTTGATTCTAAGCTTATAGTAAACCAACTTAGAATTTTCTGTCAAACTAAACACCCAAGGCATATATCCTACAGAAATGAAACTTGGGACACAATTGAGAATTTCTTTCAAGGTTTTAACATACCTGCTATTCTTAGAGATGAAAACATGCATGCTTATTCACTAGTTGTCTCAGCAAGTTCCTTTAAAATCACTAAACCAGTATTGTTAGAATATAAAATCCAAGTTAAGTATTGGCCATAAATTACTAATAACCTTAAACATTAGCATATTTTTCAAGATGATGAACAATTAAAATATTTTCTTCAAGTCATTGACGAATTTTTGAATATGTAAATTGAAGCAGATCAACAAGTTATCAAAGAATTAGATCAACAGAGTCCAGAAACATCACTCAATCCTAAAATTCTTGATCATGATATCATACAATTATCTAATAATTTTATCCCTAAACGATTAGTCCCATTGGAAAAACTATTTGATAATAATTATGTTCCTAAATATCCTTTGTTTCACTCACCAAAAGAGGAAATCGAGGAATGTAATATTGGGACTTTGGATGATATGAGAAATGTTAAACTATATTTAAATTTACCTTCGGATGTTAAAGTAAAATACCTAAATATTCTTAAGAACTATAAAGATGTTTTTTCCTGGTCTTATAATGAATTGAAAACTTATGACACATATTTGATTGAACATAAGATTCCTTTGAAACCAGGAGAAAAGCCCTTCCAACAAAAGTTAAGAAGAATTAATCCCATACTATTGGCACCTTTGAAAAGAAGCTTAAAAAGCTACTTGATGCTCACATCATAGTGCATTTAAGTTATTCTAGTTGGGTAGCCAACTTAGTTCCCGTTAGGAAGAAGAATCATGAAATTAGGCTATTTGTAGATTTCCAAAACCTGAACAAATCACCCTTAAAAGATAACTATCCACTGCCTAAAATGGACCATCTAATTCAAAAAGTATCAGGTGCCAATAGGATCTCTATGTTAGATGGATTTTCTAGTTATAATCAAATTATGGTTGGTAAAGCTGATCAATATAAAACTGCTTTCACCACACCATGGGGTACATTTATGTATGCCAAAGTTCCATTCTGGTTAACCAATGCAGGAGCCACTCTCCAAAGAGCCATGGACGTTGCATTTGTCGGTAAAACATCTAGATTTATTTTCATTTATTTAGACGATTTAACTGTTTTCTCTGATTCTAATGAAATTCATTTAGAACGCTTGTGCATGGGCTCTGACAGGTGCAAGAAATTTGGCATATCAATCAATCTAAAGAAATCCTTATTTATTGTGAAGGAAGGAAAATTACTAGGGCATATTATCTCCAAGGAGGGAGTTATAATTGACCCAAAGAGAGTTTTAGCTATCCCTACACTTTCTCTACCAAGGAATAAAAAGAAGATTCAAAACTTCCTTTGAAAGATCAATTTTCTTAAAAAAATTATACCAAATTATGTTGAGATAGTTAAAGATATAACAGACATGATTAAGAAAAATAACGAAGGGAAATGGAGAGTCCCCGCTAGGTATGCTTTTGATGAGATCAAAAAGGCTATATATGAAGCCCCTACAATAGATAACCCTAACTATTCTTCACCCTTCAACATATTTTCCTTCGCATATGAAACAACCTTAGCTATTGTACTTTTACAGAAGAATACAAATGGTGATGACCAACACATAGTCTTCTTTTCAAAATTAATGAGAGATGTTGAACTCAGGTATGATATTATTGAAAAACAAGATTATTCCTTAATTCAAACCCTCAAAGCCTTTAGAACCTATGTCCTGCATTCACACATCAAAACTTATGTCCCTAATCATGTTGTTAAAACTTTCTTGACTCAACCTGATACTGATGGAAGAAGAGGCACATGGGTTTCTAAAATCCTTGAATTCGACCTTGAAATAAAAACCACAAAGCTAGTAAAAGGGCAAGACGTAGCCAAATTGTTAGCTGAATCCAATTGCAAAGTGTTGGGGATAAATCTCATTTCTCAAATGTCATCAGGGGAGAATCCACAAGAACCTTCCTCCATTTCATATGGGGAGAATCCACAAGAACCTTCCTCCATGTCATCAGGGGGTAATCCAAAAGAACCTCCTCCTCTTAGAGAAGGGGAGTATCCACAAGAAACTTCCTTAACAACAAGGGAGAATCTACAAGAACCTCCTACTTTTAGAGAAGGGGAGAATCCACATGTACCTCTCCCTTCAGATCAAGCCATTCTTGTTCATATAGATCACAAATATCTACTTTCTGATTGGTATTATGATATTGTGCAGTTTCTTAGAAATGTTCAATGTCCAGATGAGCTAAATGTGAAACAGTGCAAAGCCCTCAAGTTTAAAGCAGTGAAATATTGCATTGTTAATGCTAATCTATACTGGAAAGACCCTCTTAGTATCTTTCTTTTGTGCTTAACTAAAATTAAGTAGAAGTTATTATAGATCAATTCCATGCAGGGCTTTGTGGTTGACACTATGCCTGGAGAGAAACAACCTACAAAATTCTAAAGGAAGGTTTCTGTTGGTCCACACTTTTCAAAGAAGTTGGGGAAAGAGTAAGAAGTTGAAAAGAATGCCAAATGTTTCCAGTAAAACAAAAACTGTCAGCACTTCCCTTGGTTGTAGTATCAGTTGATGCTCCTTTTCTTCATTGGGGATTAGACTTTATAGGGGAAATTCATCCACAATCAAGCAATCAACATAGATGGATTTTAACTCTCGCATACAATTTTACCAAGTGTGTAGAAGCCATACTGGTAAAGAATGCCATTGATACCATTGTAATTAAATTTCTCTAAGAGAACATCCTTTCAAGTTTTGGATGTCCTCAACAGATTGTTACGGATAATGCAGCATCATTCAGCATGTCAAGATGATTGAATTCTATCGAAAGCATTTAATCCTTTTACATCATTCTACACCATACTATCCGTAGGGTAAAGGGATAGCGGAGTCTTCAAACAAGAGCTTCATTAAATTCATTAAGAAGACCCTTAAATACCATAAAAAGAGTTGGGACAACCATCTTATTCATGCCATTTGGATAAACAAGGTTTCTCCTAAAAGATCAACAAGCAAGTATTGTTTCCAATTAGTTTACAACAAGGAAGCAATTTTTCCTACTCATTTAGCTTTGCCTGTTATGAGGTTCCTCCAAGAATCTTATGAAGAAAAAGATGATTTCTCAAGAAGTATTAATCAAATAATTGAGTTGAATGAAGACTGGGATGAAATTCAGTACAAACTAAGGAAATACTAGAACAAGATGAAAGAGATTTTTAACAGAAAGGCTAGAGAGATAAATTTCAAGAAAGGTGACATAGTTTAGGTGGGATACAAGGAGAGAAGACAAAGGCAAGAATGCAAAATTTGAAAACCTCTAGCTCGGTCCATTTAGCATTGCAGAAGTCAAAGGGAACAATGTATTTATTGTACAAAATCTGGAAGGAGAATATTCCTCATTTCCAGTCAATGGGAGATACCTGAAACACTACATTCAGTATCAATTCTTCATTCATTCCATTCATTGTTTATAAATATTCAGAGAGTTTACTTATTTTCAAAAATTGCAAGTGAGTATTTGTTTCAGCAAAGACTTCATAGCCTGAGGAGAAGGCACATGGACCTGCTCGTTCTTTGCATCCCACAGGGGGAAGAAGTCCCCAGCTGGATCCAATGTTGTAACATTATCTAGTTTTGATAAGTCAACATATTAGTTAAATGATTTTAGAAAATGTTACGATAGGATATGGATGCAAAAGAATGAAAAGTTAAAATTTTAGGAAAAATCAATGAATTCTTTGGCATCCTCATGATTAGATGAATCAAATAAAGGGGTAGATGAAAAGAAAATGAACTCATCCTCTATGTTTTTGGAAAAGATAGATAAAGGATCAAGCAGATCTTCAATGAACAACTTATCCTCTCTGTTTTCAAATGATGTACTATCATTCAGTGAGTCTTGCGAGTGATCAACAATGGGTGCATCCGTAGATGAAGACACACATACAAAATCATGGATGGAAGGTTCATCAAAGAAGCTAGGAAGGAACGGAGGGGGCTTAGATAGAAGGGAGTCATCCTTTGCCGAGTGTTGATGTTCAAGATCCCACTCATACTCTTCATGAATGACAACACATGTTGCTTGTGCAACACCAACTCCATTAGTAGGTTTTTCCTTATTCACAACAAGTCAAGAGTTCAGAATGGATGAACACTAGACAACATCATCTGGAGGAACACCTGGGTGCGAAGATGGAGGTCGAAGCAAATAATTCATATGGGAACTCAAAGGACTAACAACCAATTCCACCCAACAATTGAGTGGAGTGATGTTGGGAGGGTGTGAGGAATGAACAGATGTACAAACATGATCCTCAACATCACTGGGCTATGGTGGAATTGTTGAATGAGAGGGAGGTGGATAGTCCATTGAGATAGTGTCTGCTCCCACATGGGATTGCACAGTTCCATCAACGAAGAAGTTTGAGTGAGGCTTGACATCAATATTTCTCTTGGGATAAGAAAATTTCTTAAGACAATACTCAAACCGGTCCCAGAGATAAGAGATCTTCATCTGGCTCTTCGAAGCTTGAAATTGTAAGTCACGGAAGTGCTTCCCAAAACCGATTATGGGTTCATGAGGATCCCTCTGTTGCTGCAACAGTTTCTATTCAAGATGGTTTGGATCAAAATGATGGAAAGTTTCTTCAATAATATCACAAAAGTGCTTACATGAGTGCATGGTGTCAGTCGATAGGCTAAGAACCCAATGAAATGGGGATTCCTGAAGTGTGAATGCAAGCAGCAAATCGATCTGTTCGTCAGTAAACTCATCTTCCTCATAAATCATGGAAAGGAATTTATGTAAGTGCTCAGGGCAAGCCACTTCACCTTCACCATCATATGTGTGAGTGGAAAAGGGATTGAAAAGCTACTCCGAGATGGATACATCTTCATGATTCAAAAAACACCTCGAGAGAAGAAGAATGCAAGATTCCAGCAAAGATATGAAAATGTTAAAAACTGGATGAGAGGACACTTCTTGTCATCGGGCCCTCCTTCTAGCATCAGGAATGTTGATGGTGATGGACCTACCAACATGTCAAGGGGATCTCCTCAGTAAGAAGTCCCAATTACACCTCAAACTGTTTGGTGTAGGAGTCCCAACAGTGGTTCGTAAGGTAATGCCTTGACCCCAATGTCACACAGAGGTAAATAAGAAAACTTTGTCAGTAGTAAGGGTGTGATTGATCCAATGAGTTAAGGAATGAGTATGAGAGGTTACAACTCTTCAAAAGGGGAGGAAGGTGAAGGTGAGTTCCAGGTTGAAAGGGATGAGTCCCAACTTGGATATGAACACACAACAAAAAGGGCATGCACAGCTTTCAGTAGAGTTGTCAACATGGATGTAGCAGTCCCAACCTACAAGGTAAGATAACATGAACAACACTCACGGATTAGTCTGAGATGAGTGTGACAGTTGATATAACAAGGTTCAGAGAAAGGTCTATTTGGTGTCCAGCAGAGCAGTCGACATGGACAGTGGAAACATTAACAACATATGCAACACATTAACAACAAGATTCATATAATTGCATGTGAATTAGTTCATACATAAGTACATAAGTTAAACAACATATATCATTAAGGCAACCGGAGAAGTCCAACTACAATAACAACATATGCATGAAAATGTGTTGGCTTTTATTATATAAAGAATTGTAAGTCACAATCATACAATAAACCATGTAAGCCTACTAGCCCTATCAGTAGAATGTTACAACCACATCAACCTACTCCTCCAAATATATGTACTAGCTCCGTGCAGGGGAGAAGCCAAGGTGCATTACAATATTATCGCAGCCTTCTTCAAGATAGTCTTAGTAGAAGTTCGGTTGACCAAAAGCCTATATAATGAGTTATGAGGGACTATTTCTAGCAAAGGGTGGGCGGGCCCTTGACATTTCCCTTTGTGACAGTTCAACTACCCTCATGACTCTTCACCTACTCTATTACTATTACATCCAACTATTGACACTCGACTTACACTTGACATGACTCAACATTACAATGCACATGTACTCATGTGAGACAACATGGGTTGATTAATCCTTGCAAGACATCACTGACACTTGGTCCATTATGATGAGACCAACTCTTTGACATGTTTGTGATCATGAAGTTGGTGATCTTATGCTAAGCTTGGCTATCCCTAATGATGTGCATGCATCTCATGGTGGCATCTTGCTGAAACGAACTCTTGCCTCCGTTGCAAATGGTGCATTGGCTCAAACCCTTTTATCCAACTCATCTGCTAACATTCACATGGTTTTATTTGGTATGGTTGAACCAACAAAAAATTTATGCATAGTGTCCATGCTGATATTCAAGTGTGTTTTGGTGGTCACGCACATCAACTTGCTAAAGTGCATGTTAAACCCTAGTTGGACTAGTTCCTTGTCTTCGCCTTGGTGAGTGTGTTGAATGGGTTGGATTATATGCGTGTGCTAAATGACATGCATTCTATTGGATCCTTTGGATGTGATCAAAAACACTGCTCACCATGTTTGCTCTGTGGCCACTACTGGGATGGATCCTTAAATTGTACTGGTGGAGTTTCATCCGTGAGTGCATGTTGCGCCCATTTTTGTTCATGTTCCTACTGCAACTCATTAGACTGTATGTGCAGCTTCATGTTCATCCTGAGTTACTTCTTCATCACATGCAACTCATTCTTTGTTCCATCTTCTACCTACGCACGATATTCATGTCACGTCGTCACTTCATAATCTGAGTCTCCAAAGTTTCTTTCATTATCAGTGGATCTAATTGATCTTGCAACTTTTCTCTTCCTCTATATTGTAAAAAATGATCCTCTTGCATCCGCTTCATTTGCTGCATTCACTACATTCAGTATGTTGCTTTCAACTATTGTTCATGATGTTTCTCAATGTGATGTTGTTGCTGATGTCCTTGCCAATGAAAAACTCGATGTCTTCATGAGTAGGTAAGCCCATGGATACTTGATCAACTACATCCCCAACTGTGCTCTGAATGGTGTCTTTGTCTCTGCGCTCTTGGAAACCATTAGACCTGTGCTGCTGAGAGGCAAATGAAGACCTGTGATACTTGGAGACATGGCAACACTCATAGCAAGCAATCGGTCAGTCGAAAACCAAAATCAACATGAAAACTCACCTGCAACCTACCTGGGAGAATGTTCATGAAGGTTGCATAATTTTGGTAGGGAGGTCGGGAGACTGACTATCAAGACTGCACAAGGCATAGTCGGGGCTGCTAGGAGACTAACTGACTGTTGGAACTACAAAATGCGCAATCCATTTCGGTAATTGGTTGATAGTATTGCGGAATGCGCGATTCTAGCTGGGAAAGACTATTGGCCCAGGGACATATTTGCACAAAATTTTGGGCCAAGCACCCACTGACCTCTAGAAATTTGCAATTTAGTTTGAGAGGCTAGTGATGGGCCAGATTGTAGAAATTTGGAGAGGAAGGTGAGCCTTCCTACTCCAAATTGTGCAATGTAGCCATTGTGAAGGCAAAGGCCGAGCCAAGGTTGGCTTGACTCACCGATGGGCAGTTGAAAGCAAGTAAGTCGATGAAATGAATGGCAACACTAAGTGATAGCAGAAGTGATACACATTGCATGGAAAATATGAATGGGGGATTCAACAAACAAATCAACATGCATGTGGGTGAGGTCATTTGGCAGTTGGGAAAATGTCCGTGCGATATAGTTTCATGCATGCGACTGTAGTGAGATGGCAACGAAAATTGAAACAAATCTAGGAAAAGCTAAAATATATGTAACGACAACAGGCATTCAAAGAAATCAAGGAAGCAACACTCACAAAAGTGAATAGACAAAAAGTGACAGAAACGCACAAGGCGTGGGAAGCAAGGTTACCCAAAAACAATTAAGTTGAATGTGCCAATTATTCCTAGATGTGATGTGGGATGTCAGAGGTACAAGGTTAATGTGAGGAAGCAGCTCTACATCATCTGGTTGATGAGTTTTGATAATGTTGAGGTTATGACACTCATGCCACAAATCTAAGACGAAGCGACACTTAGAGGGAAGTTTTAGAATTACTCCTTGCATGTAACCTCCAACTGCTAAACATATATCCATGAAACACCGAATACCTTTGCATGCTTCCTTGGGAGAATCAACCTATGCATGCAAGTATATTTTGATTGGTCTTTAATGGAACTAGTCATCTCAGATGCACATGCAAGCGACTGCTCAACTTTTGGAGAAAAATAAGCATTTATGACTGTAAGCTAGGTTGACTTCCCCAGGGGATTGCATAATTTCTAGGCCCAGTAGCTGACTGCTGCCCATATTTGTGGAAATCCTGCGTTGAACTTGCTATTGATGGGAAAATTTGCACAATTCCTATTGGGAGGGTTGGCTCGCAGGATTGCATAATCCTGAAGCCCAATAGGCTGTTAGAGGGAATTATGCAATTCTTGAAGGGAATGGTTGGTTTCATTCTAGAAACATGCAAATTTAATTGGGAATCTACTCATCCTGTAGTTGAACCAAATCTGTATGAGTAGTCTGTGAGGGGAAAAGGTCAATCTATGATCAACTGGCTCCCACTGAGTAAGAAAGACACTGAAGCTTAAGGACTTGACAAAAGCAAGGCAAGCTGCTGTGAAGGTTGGTAGGGAGGCTCCAAAAAAGGCTGAGGAAACATTTTGGAGGGTGGTTGTAGCCGCTACAATAGAACCCTAGAACTCAATCATATTTCACTTCAAATCCAATGAGACAAATTTTACCAATTAATCAAGACAATCAATAAAAAACTGACAAATCCAAGCATACAGGATGGAAAAAGACCTTAGGGGCCAAGACACACTCGATTACGTTGGGAAAAATAATAAGAGGGGGGGGGGGGGTGGGGCGTGGTGAATCAGTATTAAGCTTTCGCAATAATTATTTTTTTTCAAATGTATACGCTATTTTAGTAACCAACCAACGTATGTCCATACCAATAAGAGGGGGGGGGGTGGGGGTGAATCAGTATTAAGATTTCGTAATAATTATTATTTTCAAACTTTATATGCTATTTTACTAAAACCAACCAACGTATGTCCACACCTATAAAGAATGAAACCAATGTAAGATAATAAATTTTGATAAACACCTAATTCATTATCTTAAATCAGAGTGTGATGAATTTACTAAGAAGTAAATAGATGGAATAAGAACAAAATAAATCAACACACATAAACATCACACATGAACACTAGGATTTTTCAGGTGGAACCCCAATGTGGGAAAAAACCACTGTTGCTATCATCTCAGCCTTCAATATTATTATAATAAAAATTCTTTACAAGTTTTGTACTGGTGTAGACATTTTCTGGTACACAACCATCTACCTGCTGAAGGTTGCAACCATCACTTGTTTTCCATCTTCTACTGAAAGGGAGCTCCAACCCCCTAGCTCTTGTACTGGCTAATATGTTTACCAGTATGTAGCCGTCAGCCTATAGAAGGCTACTACCTTTAGTCTTCCTCCAGGGACCACGTTTCATAAATTGTTAGACTAGATACTCTTGGTACACAACAACACAATATGTAGGCCGCGTTTCATCAAATTTTCATACTAGACCCATTAGTAACAGTGAAGCTCAAAATCAGTCACCACTACAATATAACCATGAAATACAACTACATCTATCAATAATCAATCAATCTAAATAGTAAAACCACTCTCACCAGAACACAAATATGAGCCTAGAACACTACATCAATGAATAGAACCAATTTCAACCTCAAAAATCATATGTCAAAATGTATACGCTACTTCAATGAAGCGAACCTGCATGTATACGCTACTTTCTATAACCCAACCTGCGTATACCTCTAAAGATGCTTAATCATAAAAGCTTTGAACCAAAAACTATATCAAGCAATGACATTCTGGAGATCTAATGTCATATTACAATGTTTTAAATAGATAGCAACAATGATCACCATTCTTACTCAGTCAATCAATTCACCTGATTCAATATCCTTATACAATCAAGTTTACTTTCATATCTAATGAAGACATCATTGATAAACAAGAGTAAAATAGCAGCACTGATCAGATATATCAGTCATCTATGAACAACAAGATATTCTTCTGCATATGCTGGTCACAAGTGTTGAACCAATGTGTATACGCATCTTCACCAAGGCAACCAACGTATAGATCTACAAATAAGTACTTATAACTATAAAACTATTCTAGACTTTAGATATACCCAAATCATAACATTTAAAGGATAAAACATGAATTATCAATTAGATGTAGACTATCCATTATCATATCATACAATGGTAAGTCATTTCAGGTCTCATGATCGTAATCCAACATTGTATCCATGTCTGCACAAGATATTTCAGATTTGTATCATAACCATATCCCTTACAACCCAAAATATACTTCAGATAGATGCATTCATGAGAAACCCTTTCACTTGCACACTTAGCCCATTGATATTCTCCTCCTTACATAATTAGATCCTTTTTCAATCCCTCGAACCAAAACAACATTTTTAACCTATGGTATTCTTAGACAGGATCAAGTAACCGTAGTTCTGTTCAATATTGTGGGATAATACCATGGTATGGACCGTTGCTATTATTTAACCTTAATTTTCCATCCTATACATGCTTTTCTTCTTGTGAAAGTGTGTGCATATTGTTGTAACATTATCTAGTTTTGATAACTTAGCATATTAGTTAAATGATTTTAAAAAATGTTAAGATAGGATATGGATGAAAAATAATAAAAAGTTAAAATGTTAGGAAAATTTGATGTTTTATAGGCATCCATATCGATAAAATGTTAGGATTTAGCTACTCTAAATAAAGAAGGAAAATGAAAATAAAATGTTAGGGAAGCAAAAGAAAAGGAAAGCTTCATTTTATGTTTTTGAAAATGCATAGGCTGCTACTCTAAATGTGCCATAATTAAACATCCATTGTGTTTTCATGTGCAAAAGAATTTGAAAGAGCAGTGAAGGTTACTCTAAGGTTTATATGCTCACTTCAGATATTAACACAATCCAAAGTTTTAAAAAACCTATAACCTAAGTATTAATCACATATCGCCCCTCCGTTAATTTATTCCCTTCATATCATTTTCCTAAAGCTTATAACCCCTTTATTTTTCATATTTCCTGACATAACATTAATGTCAATTCCTGACCAAACCAATCCATCCCATCACATCATGTTAATCCCCTGTCATATCACTCTTCATCTCCACCTATCGCTTCTCATCCAATGGCCCTCATGCCATTTCGGCCCCCCTTCGTCATCCGAGCTTTACCGCCAGTGGGGGGTCTTAAATGGGAAGTATACCAAACCGTGCCTGCCCCTACGTGGAATCTTGATAATGTTTCAGACTGCCCATGAGAAAAACATAAAACTGCTCCCCCCCCAAAAAAAAAGCTAAATACCAAATTCCAGATACTGCTTACCTGACCGTTGCGCATCTGCCATTCCTTTGCTGCCACCTCATCTATCCGTTAATTCCATCAAATCACATCCATTCCAGATGATGAATAGTGGGAAAATCTATATGAATATCAGGATTAGAAGACAGATCAACATGGCCAGCACAACACTAGAATAGTGGCCACTCAGCAACAGTTTTTGATGAAAGCATGGCCGGATGTTTAGATTCATTCTTTTGGACCAAATTACTTCTCCCTCTGTTCAATTTTATGTAATAATAGCATACCTCATCACTCAGGCATTGATTTTAATATTTTGTATTTTTGTTTAAGTACTTCATTCTGTCGAAGTATTCAAGGTTACACCCTTGAGCTAGTCAATAAATAGATTTGTACTAAGCTGGTGAATTTTTTATTGAATAAAAGATTTTGGATTTACTTCATATTTCTTGTCTCTCTATGAGTTATTTTCTTATGTATTTCATTATGTATTCCTCATATAATTTATTTCATTTACAGTCATTCGATTGAAAATCTAACTGAATTTCAGTTTCTTTCTGAATCTAATGTGAAGTTGTAGTTTAATTAAGAGATTAATTACAGGACTCTCCATTCTTATAAATTCCTCTTTGGAATTAAATTGCACAAGATTTCTGAAATGACTTGATTATGTTTTATTAATCAGGAAAACACAGTTTTCTCGATTTCTTCTTGTAAATGATGAAATAATCTATTTGAATATTAAATCATTTATGTTTGTCTATATTATTCTTATCCATCACATTTAAAATCGAAATAACGATATGTATTTGAAGAACAACCTTTTTTATTAGAGATTTGTCTAAGTTTAAAGCACCTGTTAAAAAGCAGTTCACTGGTCATTCAACCATTAAAATCAAACAAAATATTTTAGATGGTTTGGCGTAGATAATTGACCTTAGGTTATCTCACATGATAAGATGAGATTGGTGTCGTTGTCCGGGAGCGAAGTACTAAAAATTAAATTTTCCCTTCAGCAACAGTTTTCCTTTCCTTTAAGGTGAATAAAGGATAAAGTCATAGGTAACAATGTTTTACCTGACGATTCCATTGGTCCAAGTTGTCTCCCTATAAGTATTAAAGATTACATTTTGATTCTAAGATTGTTAACCCTCCACCAGACCCAGAAAGACTCATTAGGTGAGCCTCTTCAAGGGGAATACATAGAACACCTTCTTCTTCTTTAGCTTACACCCTTAAGGCATTCCATCTGTAGATCCATTTTCATCTATACCAACTAACCCTCATTAGACTCAACTACCTCCTAGGGTCTCTAATCTTATCTCTAGAGGAGTAGACCTGCCATCAAATCTTTTGATACAGTCACTTGAAATATATCAAGTCCCATCTGTTGGCATTTTGTTTCTGGTATGGTTATATGTTACAGATGTTGTACTTGATGGCAACACCCATGGCATGGCTCTCAATATGATGAGAATTAAGAAGTACGCAGGAGAACAAGTTCACAGAATTTTATGCAGAGAAAAGTTTATAAAAGTTTATTTCATGTGGAGAAAAGTTCACGGAATTTATGCAGAGAAAAGTTTATTTCATGTGGGAAAACTTACCTTTGGTCCATGGTAGTTAGTCCTTGGAATTTGAACCTATGGTTTTTGGACCAGGCATCTCGACAGACGTGTTGATCCCTAGTATTGAGTTGATGGAATTGGTTTGTTATGGTTTTGGCCCGTGGTATTGGTCCATGATTTGAGGAAGAGCTTGCCTATATAAAGCAAAGGAGATCATTTGGCTTGGATATGCTTTTGGGTTGAATATCTTAAGATCTGAAATATTGGGTTATTGTTTCAAAAGCTCGATCTATATGAAAGTGAAGTGGAAAGCAAATCTGTGAGGGGTGATCTCTCGAGCGCTGCAGCTGCGGAAGTGCGGAGGCGCCGCAGGAGACGCCACAGGAGGTGCCGCAGGAAACGCCGCAGGAGGCACTGCAGGAGACGCCGCAGGAGGCACTGCAGGAGACGCCATAGGAGGTGCCGCAGGAGATGCCACAGAAGGCGCCACAGGATACGCCGTAGAAGGCGCCACAGGAGACGCCACAGAAGGCGCCGCAGGAGACGCCACAGAAGGCACCGTAGGAGACGCCACAGGAGGCGCCGCAGGAGACGCCACAGAAGGTGCCACAAGAGACGCGGCAGGAGACGCCACAGGAGACGCCACAGGAGGCACCATAGGAGATGCCACAGGAGGCGCCGCAGGAGACGCCACAGGAGGCACCGCAAGAGACGCGGCAGGAGGCGCCGCAGGAGACGCTGCAGGAGGCGCCACAGGAGACACCACAGAAGGTGTTCTGGGTTTAGTTTTCTGTTATTTTGGATCTGGTTATTTGGGTGACTTACTGGTACTTGATGATCATTTCATATTTATGGATCCAGTTTGAAAATTTATGAAAAGTGGTGTTTGAAAGAAAAGAAGTAGGGGGTTGTAGCTCCCTTCCAGGAGAGACTGGAAAATAAGAGAGAGTTGTAGCTCTCTGCAGGTTGCAGCCTGCGTACTGGTAAAGGACTGCACCAGTACAAGACCATTGTAAAAGGAGTTTCTAATTTGAAAGAAGATAGAGACATATTGCAGCAGGTGGTTTTCACCCATATTAGGTTTCCACCTTATATCTGGTGTTCTTTGATGTGACTGTCTGCTTTTCTTGTTCATGCTCATTATTGATGGTATTGATATGCAAAAATAATTCAAAGTATAAATAAGGAAGAATTGTAAAAAGATCTAGATAATACTGATTCACCCCCCCCCTCTCAGTATTATTTTCAACAATTGGTATCAGAGCAGGTCCTTCTGAAGAAGCTTGATCGCTTGAAGGAAGATCTTTCATCATGAGCAACTACGATAGGGAAGCATCTATCAGGCCACCGATTTTTGATGGGACAAACTTCAATTATTGGATGGTAAGAGTTACTGCATATCTTCAATCTCTTGGTACGGATGTTTGGGATATCATAGAGACAGGCTACACTTTTCCTTCAGCTACTCCTACAGATGCGGCCGAAAAGAAGAAATATGAAACAAATGCTAAAGCAGTCAATACTTTGCTAGGATGCTTATCTCAAACAGAGTTTGTGAAGGTTATGCAATATAAATCAGAAAAAGAAATATGGGACAATATTGTCTTGAGCTACGAAGGAGATGAACAGGTAAAGCATGCCAAACTTCAAACTCTCAGGATTCAGTATGAGACTCTCAAGATGTATAATGATAAAAGTGTGGCTAACTATTTTCTTCGGGTAGATGAAGTTGTTAATTGTATGAAAAATTTGGGTGAAGAAATAAAAGAGGCTATTGTGGTTGAAAAGGTTCTAAGATCATTGTCCCCCAAGTTTGAATCTAAAGTATCTGCAATAGAAGAAAAGGAAAATCTACGAATTCTAACTATGTCTCAGCTACATGGAATTCTAACTGCTTATGAAATGAGAAAGGGAGGTCCTTCAGACAGAAGAGAAGCTGCTTTCAAGGCATCAGGCAAAGGAGATTAT